>JAIFZK010000024.1:11227500-11412500 GCA_027481765.1 Tenualosa thibaudeaui
CGGCACTTCAATACAGGGAACACTATGCACCAAGGATCTAGAAGCTTGTCTGAAAAGAAAACTTTTGTCCTCCCTCTCTCTTTTTCTTTCTCTCCCTTTCTCCCCCCTCTCTCTCTGTCACTCTCAATCCCTGTTTTGTGCCACAATGTGTATACACACACATACACACACACATACATGCATTCACATGTAAGCTTACAAACAATAAACAAACAAACAAACACACCCATTCATAATGAATGTTTTTTGGAGGGGACAGGGAAAGAGGGACAGCAAGAGAAAAAGAGAGAGAGAGAGAAAAATTGGTGTTGACACCCACTGTGGCCACCATAAACAAACAGTCAAGCCGCCCACAGGGATTGAGCTGGGGGGGAATAGAGAGTGGGACACCCTCCCTCTGCCGCCCCTTGAGTATTTATCGATAGACACTGCTGATTCCTATTCTCTGCTCTGGCCTGTTCATTCATGAAGGCTGCTGCTTCCCCTGCCTCTGCTCTGGCTCCTTCCACCCTTCCACCCCTCCATCCATCCAGCAGTGGCAGCAGCAGCAGCAGCAAGCAGGCAGCCCACCCACAATCCTCTCCACCTACTGGAGGCAGGAGCCCCTCGCTGCCTGGATTGACGTCAGTGCTGACGCACAGGGCCCGGAGTGGCCCGCAGATCAAAGACAGCCACGCGCGCGCCTGAAAAGGAAGTATTTTTAGCTGGCACCAAGAGGAGTGGAGAGGGGGAGATGAGAGCAATGGAGAGAGAGAGGGAAAGAGGGAGGGAGAGAAGGGAGGGATGGAGGAGGGCAGGGGAGGGGGGTTTGTGTGAGAGGGCTGGATAGTCTTTGTCTGCTCCCTTCAAAGTGCACACAGAGCGTTGTTTTGAAAAGGAGTGAGAGAAGGAGAGAGAGAGTGAGAGATTCATGCACTCATCTCATTTTCTCCTCTCTGCCCTTCTTTTCTGTTCTTGCTCTCCCTCCCTCTTTCTCTCTTTCTTTTTTTCTCTCTGTTCCTCTTCTTTGACTCCTTCCCCAGGGCCAGATTGGTGCCAGATGAGGACCACAGCTCAAGCATGCTCTCTCTCTATTTCTTTCTCTCTCTCTCTCTCTCTATCTTTCTCCCTTTCTATCTATCTCTCCCTTTCTCTCTCTCTCTTTCTCCCTTTCTCTCTTTCTCTCTCTCCCTTTCTCCTGAAATGTCACTTCTCTTTCACTTCCTATGTCTTGTCTCCAGATCAGTGATCACACACTGTAACTATCATTGCATTATCTCACTGTGTCTCACTCCATTATTCCTGCACATAATGTATACACACACACAGACACACAAACACACATGCACAAACACACACATACACACACACACACACAAACACACATGCACACACACACACACACACACAGACACACAAACACACATGCACAAACACACACAAATATACACACACACGCACAGATACACAAACACCCAAGCACAAACACACAAATGGAAACCCACCACTAACCTAATGAAAACATGCCTTCACGTGACACAAGGTATGGTCCTGCCATGTTAGCAAAGCAACGTCTCTCTTTCTCATTTGTTTAGATGAAAGAGCCGATGGAGGCAAGGGCTGGTGAGACCATGCTCTGCCCCCGCAACCCTGGACCTGTACCGCACGACACCTCCCAGTCTCGGGCCTGGGTCTCACACCAGAGTGATGAGAAATGCTGTGAGAGCAAACGACAGAGAGAGAAAGAGGTATGGGATTAGACGCTGCTCCCTCTCCAAACAGGTCCCCACTGGAGCCCTTCCCTGCTTCAGGAACCCCAGAGGCTGATGATCCATATAGGGTGGGTGTTGTTCATCAGCACTGACCTGGATAGAATGGGGACTTTTGAGGACGTGCCTCCACACTGGGGGATGGAGGAACACAGTGTGGTGGTGGTGGTGGTGGTGGTGGTGGTGAATTAGTGTTTGTTCACCACACACACACACACACACACACACACACACACACATACACATGCGCTTCCCCTCCGCTCGTCTCTCTGCTGAGGTTGCACTTTCAGCATATTAGACGGGCAACCCCAAAGCACCATTAGGAAAGCCCCCCATCCCCCTCCCCATCACCACCCCCCCTTCCATTTTTCTCTAATAGAGACGGATGAGACAGAGGCTGGGAAGTTACGGTAAAGCTGGAGTTGGGTATTATGGCAATAAGCTGCAGCTCATTAAAAGAGAAATTCTGAGTCTTCTTGCTGAGGCACTCAGGCACTTACAGTGTAGTCAGAGGAAAAAGCTTCTTCGCCCCGGTGAAATTAATGATGTGGTGAGCAGTTTTTAATTGTTGTGCAATAAAGAATAAATAACTGACGTCCAGTCTTGAGATGATAATTGGGTGTAATGGCCAATGTGGAATTGTTTTTATAGATATGATTTTAATTTGTGTTTGAATAAACGTGCAAATATCATAGAGATGAAGCAGTGCTTCACTGATGCAAAAATAGCAGCACTTGATTTTGGCAACCTTTTTTTGTGGTATTCCAGGAACAAGAAGCTGAAGAATATTTTTCTTCAGACTCTTCCAAGTCTATTGCCCCCATGTGGTTTCAAGGTGAAACTGCATCTCTCCCCCCACAATATGGTACTCATTTAGAATAAAGGAAAGAAATCATTTTTTTTTCTGTATCATCTTGTATGCAAAACCAAGCTTTTAATTTTAGACATTATGCAACACTATAATAATGTAATTTCACTTTTGCTATTTTCAAAACAACTATTTAACTAACAGTACAACACAGAATATTTGCTAAAAGCAGACTGAAGTATCTGCTCTTCAATATAAAGCTACCCCCACTTCTAATAACATAGATTATACATGACCTACATGTGACTGGTGTGATATATTTCAGGTGGAAAAATAATATATAAAATGATATTTGATCTTTTTAAAGTGTCCCCATGACGATGACGTAATTTCAAAGGATAAAAAAAAATTGAATGCTGTTTTCTATTGAGCCACTTGATGGCAGCAAAGGACTCCTATAGCCTGTTCTGAGGACACACTGAGCCAGGCCTATGACTCCTGCTCTCAGCCTCCTTTGGCTTCACTTCAAAAGCTTGTTGCACTGTCTTTCATGATTCTCCATGATGCTTCTGGGTCCCATTGCAATGATTCAGCAGACGGTCAGTTGGTCATCTCGACTCCATGATGGAGCACAGTGTCACTCAGACATGTCCACAAGTCATAACTTCTGGGGAAAGGCCTGTTTCTACACAAGGACCTTCAGCTGAAAAGAAATTGTTCTTTGAGATAGCAATCCTCATCCTCAACCCAACCTCAACCTCCTTCTGCAGGCCCTATCCCTATCCTGGTTTGTAGAAAGAAAGACACTCTCTCACTCTCTCTCTCTCTCTCACACACACAGTTATAATTTTTCTCTATGTACTTAAGATTACATCTACAAATAGTATCATTCACTGGTCTTCTAATTGGGTTCCTGTGCCATGAAGCCATGCTGAAGTGGATCAAGCATAGAAATATTACATTTGCTACCATATGGTAAATGACAGTAAGAAAAAAGACCACAGACAATACACCCACAAGCGTTTTCCGTCTTGCTGGAAATGAATAGTATTCATTACACAGGCCAGCTGTTGCTTGTGTAGTCTGATCATCATAATGACATTAACTGGCTCAATGGGAATATTACAGTAAACTGAGACTAAAGTTTGAAGTTACTCTCTAAAGCAACAAACTGCTGCTCGAGCCCACACTGTTTGGATGTGTTACTTAGTTAATAAGTTTGCAGTTTGTTTGTTTACAGTTATGCACTGAGAAAAGGACTGTATGTGTCGTAATCTACTGCAATTTCCAGTTGACCTGCATGTGGTGTACTTAATTATAGCATGAGTAAAATGCATGAATTGGGGGGACATGTTTAAGAGACTCACAAAAAAATGATTGCTCTCTGACAGACACACACACAAACACACACACATGAACACAGAAAGAGAGAGACAGAAAGATATACACATACACACTCGATTTCTCTCTCTCTCTCTCTCTCTCACACACACACACACACACACACACACACACACACACAAAACACTCATCTTGACACACACCTCTGTCAAATGCATTGATCGGTCATTATGGACCAGTCAGTTTGATAGACTACCTGACGAAAAGCCACAGTCCACTGTCATTCCTGTAATCAAGAGTTTGCTCACTGGCCAAGGTTAATAGAAGACATGCCACAAGGTTGGCCTGATTAACTCTCCCATCCTCATCCTCCTCCTCCTCTGCCCAAGGCAAGACGTATGACATATGACAAACGCTTTAGTTAAATTGGCTATGCCAGTTATATTACCCTGCTTGGTCCTTATTTAAACTCCTTCTCCCTTTTTCTCTGTCAGACTCAGAGATCCAGTGCTTCTGGCGGGCAGGCAGGCAGGCAAGCGGGCCTCTTAACTGGTGCTGGGATGGATGGATGCGTGTCCTGTCCAGGCCCTGGTAATTGAACGGTAATTAAAGTGGACATCTCGCACAGACCGGCAGACCTCACCTAGTCGACTCTGAGATTAGGGGGGGACAATATGGCAGCACAGCTGTTCGGCCAGCCATGGGACCCACATTTGGGCCGAGACAGACAAACAAGGGCGATAGGAGGAGGGGATAGAGGAATGGAGAGAGAGAGAGGAGAGGGAAATAGAGAATGGGGTGAAGCAAAGAATAACGAATAACACACAACCCCTACAGCAAGTTCAATGCGATCTGTTGTTGTCTGCTGCCACAGAGTCTAATGAGAATTGACTCGTTTGAATTGATAAATTTCATTTTCACTGTGACTAGGCATTATTTATCAAGCTGTAATAACCTGGTTTGCCGCGCCGACTTTGATTACGTCTAATCAAACAGGCGTATTTTATTCAAACCTGAGGAATTCATTTCTCATGCTGCGAGGCAATCAATTAGACATTTTAGCAACTGTCGCTTCACAAAATGAGACACGAATTGCACACTGTATTCCAGAAATGCAATATTTCAGACACCACAAGAGAAATGAATGATAGCAGTCTTCTTCATTCTATTCTTGTTTATCTCTACAATGTTTAGTATTGCACAAATAAAACCTCACTTCAACATGCATTAAACCAGACAAGAGGAACACAACTTAATTCAATTGTGCACAGATATATTCATTTTGTCTGCTATGTGCATCTATTTTGAGGATGAATTACATTTGTAGATACAGATACAGCACCACAAAAGCCCTACAGTGCAGCAGAGACATACAAAAGGAAATCTCATTATCCCCATAAACCACTTGCTATATTTCAAAGAATCCTCCATTTGAAACTGCATTATTTTTTCGCAAAGCTCATTTTCATTGATTAGATCGGGAGTAATGCTAAATGAATGTTTAGCTGCCAAGCCCAAAAATGAATTTTTGTTTCACTTATATACTTCCATGAACATATCACTGCTAATGCAGGCCTATTCTTAGGAAAGTATCTTTAATTATCCAGTGTATACATTAGCATCAGGGAAAAAATGGCTGGAGGCTGGAGGCTGAGGCTCTTGTAAACGTGTGATAAGGCACCGGGCATAAGGTGAAAAGAGCTCTCCTCGCTGGAGTGGTGCCTACCGCCCTAAACCAGCCTGAAATACAATTCAAGCCAAAGGGGGCACAAATCTTGGTGACACGTGAAAATTGTTTCCAAGGGTCATGTCCCTGAACCTGTATTTTATCAGGATGTAATATACTGTTGCTACCAATAAAATATTGGTGGAGCTCTTAAATAACCAGATGCCAAAAAAAAAAAGTCTTGCGGAAGGAATTGCAGAGACTTATGTAATGTCCAACTCTAAGCCCCCAAGGGAGATAGGGGAAAAAAGAATCTTAAAGCCAACAGAGTTAGAGAGAGCGAGAGTGAGTTAGAGAGAGAGAGAGAGAGAGAGAGAGAGAGGGGAATGTCTTCCATCAGTTTAGGTCGCCGGAGAGATAGCCGCTAGCAGCCGCAAAAAGATAACCAAGGAGCAATGCTCCAATCACTGGTGTGCCCAGTGCCTCAACCCCCCACCCCCCACCCCATAGCCCATCTCCAGACACCAAAGGTGAAGTGACTGTGTGCAAACCATCGTCCATGTCTGTTGTCGGACCTATGGCATGCACGTGACACCCCCTCGCATAGATTCACCCTGAGAGAGGCAGAGTGAGAGAGAGAGAGAGAGAGAGAGAGAGAAAGAGGGAGGGATCGACGGTAAGGAGAAACACAGAGGGAGAAATAACTGGAGACTCCATCAAGTCTTGTCTGTTCTGATTAGACCTCCTTGGGGTAAATCCTCCTGAAGCATCTGTCTCTCCTGTGGATTAATCCAGCCATTGATCTAATTGACAGTGAATGCAGGCAACCAGTGGCGTTGGAACTGCTTTAACATATACCGCTGCGTAATTAACAAATGACAAATGGGCCACGGTACCATCTATTACAGTTTAGAAGATGAAGGCCCAAATTGATCTCACTGTGTGAGTGTATATCAAAAGAGCCACTGAACTCACAGAGAGGAGTTTAATTTCAGCAAAGGCTATCGATTGCTTTGCCCTCCGATGCGGGAGAATTAGCATGTATTGTTATAAATGCCACTGTGGGCTCGTTTGTATTGGATGGAAATTTCCCTTCCTTTGAGGAGAAGAACTTGACATGGCATTAGCATTAGCTGCTAATTGTCAAACCCCTCTGTGAGGACCCAAGATCATATCAAGGCCATACAGAACTACTGTATACCTACCAGGCCAGTGGAACTTTTTACCCAGGATGAATTACTATAGTAAGTATGAATTACTATTAGTAAGATACAACACTGACACTGACGTGCGTGTGTGTGTGTGTGTGTGAGAGAGAGAGAGAGAGAGAGAAGGCATGAATGTGCGTGCATATGGTTGTGCATGTGCATGTGTGTGTGTGTGTATGAGAAAGAGAGAAAGAGAGAGAGAGAAAGCATGTGTGAATATACATGCATTTGGTTGTGCCTGTGTGTGTGTGTATTTGTGTGTGCACATGTAAGAGAGAGAGAGCGTGTGTTAGTGCCTCAGTAAAAATATAGGCCTAATCAGCTGGTTAGACACTGGGCCGGATTGCTGAGTTTCACCCGAGTCCTAATGGGTTCCTTTAAAGCATGTGCAGACGCACATTCACATAAATCTCCAGCAGGGCCATTAAGAGTTCTGAGGTTAGTGATGCAGTACACAACCACATGCCCAACAGTACCTCTAATCCGCCCAGTAACACAATTTAGGTGGCCGTTACTGCACGCATTGGCCCATTTATCACACGTGAGAAGGACATTTACACATTGCGCCCACACACACACACACACACACACACAGAACTGGACAGGCAGGCCAATGTAAAGCTCACAGGACATATTAATCAAAACGGGGATGACAGACGAACACAATGAAGTGAGTGACAACGGTCAGGCTGGAGAATGCTGCACTTGTGACCTGCACATTTGCAACCCGTCACCATCACTCCTGTCAGCTGTTAATGTGCCAGAGACTAGTAGGTGTGTGTATTCACCAGTTTTCTTGGAATGAGATGGTGTGGTCAGCAGGTTGGAAGCCCTCATTTTAGGATTCTGTGCCTGTGAGTGTGTGTGTGTGCATGCGTATGTGTCTGTGTGGGTGTGTGTGTGTGTGTGCATGCATGCGTGTGTGTGTGTGTGTGTGTGCGTGTGTGTGTGTGAAAAAAGAGAACAGAGGATCAACTAATGAATGTGCAAGCGATCAGGTCATTAGTGGTCGCGCAGATGATAAAAGCACAGCTGTCCCTCAGCAGAGCTTTTAAAGCAGGCCTGTGGTCCGTGCACATTGCCCACTCCTGCAGTCAAGAAGCCACCTTCTGATATCAATTACAAAATGCAGGGGAAAACAAAGCAGAAATATTGAAACGGCTGTTATCATTTATCATTAGAAATTACTCTCCTAAACAAGTAGAAATATCACAGAAAAGATGTATGAACACAGTGGACATTGATGTTAATGTTACATTAATCCAAATAGAAGTGTAATAAAATGGTGAAATCAAGACATGACTTATAAATGTACAGTGTGTGTATTATTGTCCGTTCCTATTTAGTTTTACTTCACTACCATAAATCCATTTTATTATACAATTAAAACAAAACTTTGGGTCAATAAAGTTGCAGTTAATGGAATCTATTTGTAGTTCTTTCATTTTTCAGTTTCATGATTATGAGGAAACATCCCTTAAAGTAACACACAGACCATTTACCGTATGGGTGCAGCTTTATACAATTGTAACATTTTATGCCTTGTCATACCCACTTGCATTACCACAGAATTATAAAACTTAGTGCACTGTATTTTATGAAATTAATAGCTTGTTCCTCGCTGAAATGCATAACACATGTTGTAGACCTTGAGATGGGTATCCACTTGTGGTTGGAACACAAGAATGTGACACAATGAAGACCTTAAAAACCAGAGCTATTGTGCTCAAAAGGATTCTGTGCATTTGAGACATACATACTGAGGCATCTTCAGACATGAGGGGTATGTAGCTGTATGTCACATGGCCACAAGTAGCCCTTACAAGCAAACCCTTGTGCCTGCAGAGCAGATTAACTTTAATTAGAGACAACACTTGTTTGATTCATCACCTGAGTCCCGGCGTGATACATCTCCCCCTTCATCCAGACCACTTAATCTGCAGCTTTAAATGCCACCCCACCATGGGCCCGTAAGCACGTCTCAAAATGATCCCACGTGCAGTACAGGGAACAGGCACCAGCTAGACAGACGGAGGCTTCAATTAGCAAATCCTCAAGCTCAGGGCAGAACCTCTCCCATGAGAGTCAAAGGTGACTGAGCCAGGATGCACATTCTCATCATCACCGCTGCTGACCCCTCCAGAAGTCAGTTAATTTGAACAGCAACCTCCCAGCAACCTCCCCTCTTAAAGAGAAGGAATAGGAGCATATGCTGGGGGTGCTAGTGGCACTAATGGCTAAATTTGTGCTCTTTAAGGAGATTATGTATCTCCTGTACTGTAGGCCTCCCCAAACACATACATACACATGCACACACTTACACACACATACACAAACACACACACAAACATACTGACACACACACATGCACATATGCACACATATACACACACATACAGACACACAGATGAGCACACACACACACACACACACACACACACAGAGACACACACACACTGCCACCCCCCTTCCCCCACAGGAGCAGAGGCACAGCTGTGTGTGGAGGTGATTGAGTGTCAATGGAGAGGGGCTGTGGCTGAGGAAGGAAGTGAGCCTTTTATAGGCGACACCTGGAGAGCTCTTTCTCACTCTCTTTTCTGCATTTCTTTCTCTCTCTCTCTCTCTTTTCAGTCTATCTCAGTTGCTTTCTCTCTTCCGCTTTTGCATTTTCTTTTGCCTGCTCTCACCTTTATTTTCTTCTGGATCAATTTTTTTCTCTTATCTTCACTCTCCTTCACCCATCTCCTGCTTTCTCTCTCTGACTCCCTCTCTCTCTATCTGCCTCTCTCTCTTTGTTTCTCTCTCTCTCTCTCTCTCTCTCACTCATGAGCAGACCTTGGAGCAGATGGCAGCAGCGACGACAGAGGAACAAGAGATTCTAGAAGGAAGAAGGGGGTTGAACGAGTAAAGAGATAGAGGGAGGTATGGAGGCGGGGGGCAGACGAGTGCAGTGCTGTGAGGGGGGTTCTGCCAGCTGTGAGCGTAGGAAAGAGTGTGCCAAGGAAGCAGCTCCTCTCTTCTCCTCTCCCGCCATCAGAGAGGAAGTGAGATTTAAACACTTGACTAGGCAATGAAGTTTGAATCCTCATGGACTATATTTATGCCACTGACACACAAAGCAATTTTTGAAATATTATAACTGTTTTGTTTATGAATTGTACATAATGTCTATCCGAAACTGGAGGTTTTGTGAAAGATCCTATCAAGTATTACATTTAGCCTAAATACAGTATATGTGTCCATAAGAGAGCCCGACTCGCAACACACCTCAAGTTTGCTGAATGCAAGAAATAGACTCAGTCTAAGTCCATAACACACAGAGGCAGAGACAGAGAGAGAGATTTACAATGTCTCTCAATGTCAAGAACGTCCCCCTGATGGAATGCATTCTTGTGAGTAGGTTGCTAAGAATCTTTCTAGCATTTGAAGTAAATGTGCTGCTGTTTTAAAATTTGCCAAATTGTGTATGTAGAGGATTGTGTTTTTTTTTTTTTTTTTTTTTTAATTGTTGAAAATTCTAAGACAGAAAGACTCAGCACTAGATAGAATTTTGGAGGATTTTTGGAACAGTGCTTGGCGGTGTTCAGTTAGAACAATGAGCCGATCCTCTCATGAAACAATGAAACATAATACTAATGCATCTGACATTTAAGCTCTAAAGGTTCATGCTGTATTTCCATAAACCCATAACTTCTGCAGACCCAGTGAGGATGAATGACTTCCACTGTTGTGGTGGCATGTTCCATTAGGAAACATGTAATTATCCCTCACATGCGATTGGCCTGCCTATACCTTTCCTCCACAGTAAGTGGCTGAATGACTGTGTTCCAGTGAACGAAGGAAGACATCGTGTGGATGGACATCACCAACAGCTAAGGAGCGACGGGTCGAGAGTGAATGAATCAGACTGACGTTTCCATTACCAGGCACTGGGCTCTCTGTTTTGTTGTGTGCGTTACAACGCAAGGGCCCAGCCACGGTCCCATCTGTTATGCTTTCACATTGTCACAGGCACGCAAGCCATTACTCTCACTCTCTGCCTCTGTTGATATATGTTCGCTCTCCTCCTTTTCTCATTCAAATGCTTTGAAAATGGCCGCTCACTGCTAGCATGAGCAATCCAAAGACGTGCCACATTCACTTAGCTGATTTGTGTCACTAGCCTGAATATAAAGACAATGGGGATAAGGTTTGTTTTTCCAATGAAACCAGATAAGTTTGACAATTCAAATGAGGTCCACCAATCTAATACCTGACTCATTCTCAAAGAGGATATGCTGGTGGGAGTTGATGGCAGAAATGTCTTTAGACAGATGAAACACAGATAAACCCCATGACATTTACATGCATTTCTGCAGTATATAAACATAACTACACATATACACATGTTTATTACAATTCATGATATATACACACATTTAGGAAGTGAGACAAATACAGATAGCATAGACCAAGAGAGAGTTCCATTTGAGAAACCACCAGTAGCAGCGAATGCTGAAGCCTCTGCCATGTCAAAAACACTTCAGATGCAGATACTGGAGGAAAGAATAAACGATGATGACAGATAATAAAGTTTTAATTCACATATGTCAGATGAAACTGTTCATATTCGTCATGAGAGTGAGTCTGAGAGAGAGAGAGAGAGAGAAAGAAACGGGCTGCCATTAACCCAGCTGCAAGCTTTTAAGTTAGATTACTGTATCACTTTTGTAAACATAAAATAATACAAATGCATACAGTGCATACACTGTGAATGTACACACTCCAAAACACACAGATGTGCATGTGCGTGCTCCTCTATGGGAGCTGAAAAATCAATCCAATTGATTTAATTGAAGTGCTTGTGCGATTCAGGAAGGTGAAGGGGGGGCTGCATTTGAACACCGATTGAAAACTGCTCCCACTATTTGCAGAAACAAACATCTTTATGGCTGCCAGTAAAACGCTGTCTGAATTAAGGCTTGAATCTCGTAAATCTTCCATTCAGAAGAAATCATTTCTATCACTGGCTGTTAAATGGGGACCACATACATACATTAAGCACCACTGCAGCTGCAACTTGTTATAGTACTTTCTTCAGGAAATGTTATACATCATGTTATACAGAATATGGCACACCGGTGAATGTTGTCTTGTGTTATTTATTTGACTAAAATGCAGTGAGAAAATCGGTGGAATAGTTGAAAGATCTGTTACTTATGAATCAGAGATGCACTTATAGAGACAGGTATTGTGGTAGTCCATCATGCGCTCTCTGAATACCCATGAATGGGGATGTGTCATGCTTTTACCAGAGTGTGAGGGGAAAAAAAGAACACAATAGTGAATGGATGTCTAAACACATGTTTATTCTTATTTCCACACTAAACAGTGTGCTCGCTGCTATTTGGGGTCATTACTCTGTTACTCTGCCTCAGAGAAAACTAGCAGGCCGTCTGACAGGCGGGCTGAGGGCACCAGCGGGCCTGTTTCTGCAGCTTTGTATAACTGAGAGCAGAGATCAGTGGGCGATCTGTCACTATGACTGACAGGCCTCTTCAGGTGAGAGCCCAAGCACATCGGTGTGGGGGACACTCAGGAGCTCCAGGCGTGAAACAGAGAAGAAAAAAGGGTGAGGGAGAGAGAGAGAGAGGGGTGAATTTAACAAGGGTAGGGCAGAAAAAACATTCTCCTGCTACTGGTATTTGTCTTTACAGGGAGCTGCAAAAATGTTAAAAATAATAAAAATAATACCTGTGTTGATCTGAGGCAACCAGCATAAAACTGATGAGAAATTGTTTCCTTGCCCCATTAAAAGTGAGACTTTATAGTTTTCCAAGAATTTATCAATATATATTGTCAAACTGTCAAAATAAGCACTCCACAAGAGACTTTTTCAAACAACTTTTCTTTTTGGGGCAATGAAAAATGACAAGGGCAATAACTGCATACAGAGTGAAGAACTAATACATTCCAAGACAGACTTGAGTTTCTGCTAGTACGGTTCCATCAGTCAGCTGTCTGAACACAACTTGTCACTGTCCATTGTTCAACAAACCCAGTCATGCTTAACCTACAGAACACAGGGAACACAATAGCACAGGAATTAACTGACTTTGGAAGCCAAAAAGAAAACTTGGTAACACTTTCTATGAACCTAGTATTTATAAAGCATTATCAATACACTCATAAAGGGTTATAATGCATTTATAAAGCCTTATAGCTAATGGCATGAGTATTCATAACTGCCTATACATTCTCATGACTGTACTCATAAGGCATTATAATGTTATATAAGGCTTTACAACTTGATGTCACAATGCATTATAAGTTTCTTTGGCCTTTTTAGGGAGGCATTACACTTTACTTGACTTACTGTCTGTGATGGTGCCTTATTGAGTAGTTATGTGTTCATCTCACTCACCTTTCATTATTTGGCATGAGCAATTGGGCATATTAAAAGGACAATTAACAAACTGAAGCGCTTTGTCACAGTTGTAGAGGTTGTAAAGGTTTATAAGATAACATTAATTATTAACATAATGACTTATGAGTATAGCAATGACATTGTATAAACAGTTATGAACACTAATGACATTAGTTATGAGACTTTATGAATTCATTATAACCCTTGATGATTTTGTTTATAATTCTTTATGAATACTGGACTCACAGAAAGCGTTACTGAAAACTCTTTGTTATGTGAAAGTGTTTACCATTACCCTCTGCACTTAGATGTCTTGTGCTCTTTTGAACCTTAAAGTAATCTTGCTGCTCTGACTGTGTTAAGTTATGGACAAGAATAGTTTACTTGGTTAAACAGTGTTAAGTTAAACTGTGTTAAGTTATGGACAAGAATAGTTTACTCGGTTAAACAGCCAAAATGCATTGTTGTCCCGGTGCTCATTGTTCATAATCCCATTAATACTATCATGTACAGTTATTTCCCATAAGATGCACTGTGTGTTAACTGCACTGTGTGTTATTTCCCCTAAGCTGCTCTGTGTGTTAACCGCAGGTTAATGTTTGATGCCAACTAAAAATAAACAAACAAGACAAAATCGTGTACTGACCACATACATGTACTGACCAGGGTTTCTGCAGGTTTCAACAACTTAAATTTAAGACTTTTAAAGACCTTTTTATGACCATCATGATTGGGATTTAAGACCCAATCACAGAACACCCGCCAAAAAAAATTGCAAAGGTTTGCGGAATTTGCAAACATCCATATGATATAGGCTACTTTTAAATCATGCTATCGACTAAAAATAGATGACATGCTTCAATCAAGTGGCATGGTCCACACGAAACACACTGTAATGGAAGATCTGCTGTAATAATTCAGACCAATTTAAGACCCAAACTAAATGTATTTTAGACCTACTGCACAATATTTAATTACAGAAAAAGACTTTAAGGCCTTAAATTCATATTTTTACATTTTAGACTTTTTAAGACCCTGCGGGAACCCTGATTGACTGCTCCCATGTGTTAACGTCAGTTTATTAACCACTATCTATAATCAGAGTACGATTTAATGAGAAGGCATAATGATGATAATGATGTCATGGTTACAGTGGTAAAATGGATTTCAGGCAGACAACTTTAAATGGGACCACCTCTAAACTGTCTAATTCACTGACCAGGGTCTAACTGTGGTGGCAGTTGCATTTTACCTGCCCCTAATAACACTTTAATAAATGCTTATCTGATTTAAAGCCTACTCTCCCTACATTAGTGCACATTATGCTCATTAATATGTAATTTATAAATACTTAAATGCTTAGTTCCATGTGTTTACATTTACAGATATCTGGAGCACAGTTTGATTTCTAAGAAAACATCCATGTGCACACACACATACACACACACACAAACACACACAGAAGAGCAAAAGAGAAAAAAACAAGCCATATTCTAGCAAAACCTCACAGAAGGAGGAGAGGAACTCATAAAAACCCATCAGTGAAATGCTGACCAGAGGAATAAGTGTAGCCAATGGCATCCAGCGGTAGGTGGTTGCAGAGAAACAAACCATGTCAAAACCAGGCTCTGGAACAATTTTTACAAGCCAGTGCAACTAAGATTGCCCTCAAGAAGATAGATAACAAAACAGCCTCAGGCGACATATTAATGCATGGCAGTGTTTGTATTTCGACTCAAGCTGGCAGAAGCATACACACTCATGGGCTGCTGTTAATTTGTCTCTATTAAACATCAGGTCTAGAGCACAACCATATTATCATAATACCAAGTTCATAGTTCACAGTTCATAATCTAGAATATGTATATATATTTGTATATTTATAAGTATATGTTTGTATATATCCTGCCCACCATACACTTAAAATATGACCTCTATTGTACTGTAAGATCAATTTGATTTCAGGTTGTCACATTTTTTTTTCTCCCCGTCGCTCCCAATTCCCAGAGCGTCAGTCTTTTGAATCTCAGTTCTGAGGAAAAGCCTCTGGTGTAGACTTCCCCCGTTAGGCAAGGCCCTCTGCACTGGGAAGCCCCAGGTCTCCCCTCAGCACTGCTCCTCACCCAGGGAGTCACAGTTCTCACCAAGGTCCATGGTGCTAGTGGGGCCACGATGGAGCTTCCCTCTTCCACCACCTGCACTTCCTCCTCCACCTCCTCCTCCTCCTCCGTGGCCTGGGTAGATATCCACGGAACTAGAGACAGACTGGACGGAGCGGTCGCGGAAGTAGTGGAAGGCCTCGGGGTCCAGGAAGGTCTGCTCCTCGCGGAGACCCTGTTCGAAGAGCTTGCGCTTGTGCCGGAACTCGATGACCGTCTTTGTGTAGGAGTTGAGGGTGGTGACCGAAGCTGCCATGCAGCAGGTGAAAGAGCCCCAGGCCAGGCTGGAGAAACGAAAACAAGGGAGACAAAAGTGAATAATTCTACACAAGTGCAGTCTCTGTGAGAACACTGAGCCACTGTGAGCCTTTATTCAGGGCTATACAGTACAAGTGTAAGGTGTGTTAAATACATTCATTTACTATTATATTTTTTAAAAATCCTTTATTTTTTTAAATCCTTTATATTTAAGTATCAAGAGCTAAAGATCATAGATCAAGAATTCAATTCCTTAGTATGATTAATTCATGTGAAAGGATCTCCTTCATCAATGCAATTTTCACCTTCATAAATGTCTAAGATCAGGCATGACAGCCCTTAAATCACAGAGCTAGCAATTTCTATTCTTAAGTGCTACTTCCTGATCCAGAATGCTAATTATGGCAATGTATTCCCTGCAGAAGTATCTAGCTAAAAACCATTTTATGCTGGTGACTGACCAAAAATCATGCAGAAACACACCTTAAACTGGTCAACCACGCTGGTTTACAGTAAGAAGTAGGTTGGTTATGCTGCTATGGAAGCTGTAAATGATGATGATTTATGGCCAGCAAAATCAGTTAGACAGGCCTTCATAAGAAGGTCAACTCAGCTAAGCCATACAAAACCAGCAAAACTATTCTGAAAACACATCTTCAGCTGGCAATAACCTACCTAGTGACACCATCTTAAACCAGCTTAAACCTCATTCTGTTTCTTAGGTGGATTTTTCTGCAGGGTTATTCCAACTGTCAGCTGTCTGTCTGCATTTCTGGGCACTTCAGTGCATGGATCACATGCTGACGGGTAACAAAAACCTGAGTTTGAGTTCAATCACTAGCTTATTACATAGGTTTTCTACCACAGGGAAATGAGAACCAAGAAGGAAGATACAGTATGTAAGATATATCAGTGTGACTGGGAGCGAGAATGAGAGAGAGAGAGAGAGAGCAAGGAAATGGCCAGATGGAACAGAACAGGACAAATGGATCAATTTAAAGATGCCCTAATGGCTGCCAGTGTAACATCCACAGTAATTCAAGCAGTGTAAATACCAGAACACTTTTTTATTATTTGTTTCAAGAGATGTGCACAAAATTACAAATCATTCCCCAACCACATGCACTTAATGCATGCATGCATGCATCAGGCTCCTATACATCAATGCTACGCATCTCTCAGAGCCAGCTGTGTAGGAGAGAGGACTTCACTGAGAGCCATGCGTGAGACCTTCCTAGCTTTAATCAGTTAATCCATCTCTAGTCTTTCTTTGGTTTCTTTGGTCTTTCTTTGGTGCAAAATACACACTAATGTAATCGACTGTAGATTTTGTGTACATCCAGTGTAACAAGCCACAGCATGTGTCACAAACACATCTTTTTCAAACTGGCTTGTTGTTGCCCTTCTCCCATTATCAAGACAACAGAACAACACCCAGTAAACATGGCAGTTAAAGCAGAAAAAGAAATTGAAAACTGTTATTGACTAGAACAGGAAATTCTTTTTTTGATTGGTTTGCTGTCACATTTTTCCACAGTTACAGGATTGTGTAATGTGTGTGTGTCTGTTTCTGTGTGTGTTTGTGTGTGTGTGTGTGTGTGTGTGACTATAAATCTCCAAACAATCTAGGAATGCACACAGAAGGAGGAGAGAGAATCCAGTTAGCGAATCCACAAGACGAAACCACCCATTCACGCTGTAGATCCAATTTCTCTTACACACTCACTGTTATGTAACTAAGAGACAGAAAAATCCTCAGACCACAGTAAAACATGGGAGAGAGAGTGCATGTGTGTGTGTGTCTGTGTATGTGTGTGTGTACCCTTACTCTAATCACCAACCCATCTCTCATCAGAGAGCATCCAAGATGGCAGCTGATGTAGTCGGCAATTACCTGGATTAACAAGCAAATCAGGACTTTGTGTTACTAATGATGATATTACTCAATTTGATTACGACCAAATTACACATCAATTCAGAAGGCATGATTCATCTAATAATCAGTCAAAGGGTATTAGGATTTGGCTGAGTCTGTAGTAAGTGTGTTTAAGCCTTTATAAAAGGGATGAGGTCGACTGTGCCATTTGTCTGATCCCACTGTGCCATTAGTCAGATCCTACCACAGCCTCTTAGTTAGTCAAAAACAATGTTAATTTTTTGAAGGTAGCCAGTCAGCGAATAAAGAATGTCATCTTTGTCTGATCTTCACAGCTCTCTCTCTCTCTCTCTCCCTCTGTCTCTCTCTCTCTCTCTCTCTCTCTCCCCCTCTGTCTCTGTCTCTCTCTCTTCTTAACCTCTCTCTCTGCTGCTCCTGTGGGTGCATTATGGTGTTCAATCTGTGGGGAGAGCCTGGCATTAATGAGAAGTGCAGGTGAGTGAGGAGAGTCCATTAGGGCCAGATGTATCTCTTTCGGTGCGCCGCTTCATCCACGGGCCCTGACTGACTGACCGACCGACAAACTGACACCTGCCGGGGGGTTCGTTATGGTTCGGTTTCGATCGGTCCAATCTGGCCTGCCATCTCCGGAGCTCGCCTCATTAGCTCTGATTTTAGCTTCAATGAGAGGTGCACAAACAAAACATATACTGGACCACACACACAGACAAACACACACACACACACACACACACACATATACACATCCACCCACGTTCCACCCACATGATGCCAACCAGAAAGCCCACCCAGAGGGTGGCAAGGAGAAGAATGGAACAAACACTGTGATGGTGTGGTGGTCAGATAAATATTCATTTTGGGCCAATGGAGCCTTAATGGGGCTGTAAAAGGCCATCACCATTTTAGACAGACTAGGGGGAATGTTTACTACCGGTTTCCTGGTACTGAGACAAAGAAAAAGACAGACGGTGGGAGAGAGAGAGAGAAAGAGAAAGACAGAGAGAGAACAGGGGAAGAGTGCTTAATAAGTGTGTCCCTGTGAATACACTTTGTGCTGTTTCAATCGGAGACAAGGGCTCTCTGGGCTCAGCTCCTGTGATTAGAATATTTTTAAAATTACAAAGACTGGACTGCCTAAGATGCCTAAGCCTAGAGAAGCACTCACAGGTATAACTCCCTGGTCTACTGATATCACCACAACAAACACTGAGGCACCTTTCATCAAACACCATCCACATCTCTACAGATTTAACAAAGGTAAACATTCTGAGTAGAGTTCCAGAATGGGAAGGACTCAATCTAAAGAGTTCAAATTTTTTGAGCATTTTTGTTTATAATTTCATTCTTCCATTTTTTTTGCAAGAATGTCGGTCTCTGAGCAGGGTCCTGACACTCCTTTACAGAGACTGAGCTGGAGCCACAGAATAATATGCAGGCACAGCAGGGTTCCTGCACTATCCATGTGTGTGCGCCTCCCATGTATTCCCAGCTGTAGAGGGGAACAGCTGGCGAGGGGTAAAAGAGGAAGACGTGGGTTAGTTCTGTAGGCGTCGAGTCAAACAGCACAAAGGGAGAAGAGGAATCTGGGTATGAAACTAGATGTACCACCAGCGGTACATAACATGACCGCCACACATTGCTGCATGTTCCACATTGCTGAGTGTTCATTCATACTCTTGACACATCTTTTCAACTGCAAGTCTTACAGGTTTTCCCCAATGAGTTACACATACATGTCAACACACATACATACAGTTTACACATGCTAACAGTCTGAATTCTTTTATTTCTGAATTCCTTCTTGAAGATAACGGGTTGTGCAATCAAGCACAAGGGGTGAAGATATCCCCAGAAACCAAAATAGCTTACATGCTATGAGCCTAGTAGGGCTACATGCCCACCAACTTTCATTGGCCCCATATGTCAGTGTCGCCAAAACCATAGACGGAAACTTGCTTCCAAAACACCCAGACAATTTTTGTTTCCATGCCAATAGGTGGCACTACACAACACAGGGTGGTTAAGGGCTCATTGGATACCTCTCCTTGAGACCTATGTAACATTATAATTTCATTGGCCAAAGCATTACAGTTCTTGTAGGGGCACCAGCACAGGGGAGGAGCTGTCCCTGGGGCCCAATACAGCTTAGGACATACGAACCTACTGGAGTTCTATACCCTGTGACCGAGTGTTTCGGTATCCCAAGAATCAGTGATGGTAATTGCTCCAAAATATTGCTATTTTTGTGTGTCAATAGGTGACACTACAGCACACATGCAAGGAGGAGAGCTTGTTGGATGCAGCTCATTGAGATGTATCTCCCACTTACATTTTGTTTGTTTAGGTGCTACGGTTCTGGAGTTATTTTGCAAAACTCAACTGTGGTTGACACTCAGGTGGATGTACCTGCCCAGTGAGTTTCATGTGGCTTGATGTTTGAGTGTCCCAGGAACAAATTCTGAAATGTATGAAATTGTGACATGTCCAGCGTGTGTGGCAGCACCCTGGTAAGCACCAAGACAACTGTCCCTTGCCTAAAGTCAAGCATGGTGGTGGTACCATCATAATCTAGGGCTGCATGAGTGCTGCCTGGAACTGGGGAACTGCAGTTCATAAAGGGAAACATGAATTCCAAGCAAAGCATGACCCCCTGTCCTCGGAAACCTGGGCCACATGCATGACATGGTAGTAATAACCTCCAAGATGACAACTGCCTTGCTGGTGATGCTGAAGACAAAGGGAATGGAATGGCCAAGTGCCTAAACCCATTTGAGCAGCTGTGGTGCATCCCTGAGCGAAAGGTGGAAGGCGGCAGGTCTCACATCCACCTGCTCCGTGGTGTGATCATGAAGGACTGAGAGAGGATTCCAGTAAAAGCTCGTGCAGCTCTGGTGAATTTTAAGCCCACATGGGGATGAAACAGTGCATTATAATGGTGCAACAAAAATATCACACAAAATATTGACCGTTAGGACTCAATTGGGACATGATTGCTGTGAGGTGTACTCGCTATTGTTGCCAGCTGTTTAGACATTAGTCCTCCAGACTATAACTCTAAGTTCCAACTGTTATGTGTAAACCTGCATCGTCTTCATTCCCTGCCCTCACCCAGACTCAAATCCACACCTGTCAGCACCACACCAGCCAGTGGGCTAAAACCCAAGACTGATAGTTTTACTTGGGCCTACTAGCACATAACTTAAAGCATCGGCATCAAGGTCTAGAAACGTACTGGCACCAACATACAGGATCGCAATGCTAGCATCCAGATGGCTACCTGTAACCATGCACACCAAAGGCCAAACTCTCTGGATGTCCTGAGGATGCTGATGAGTAATGAGAGTACATGCGGCTGAGCAGCATCAGAGATGTCACTCTACTTGACAGTAGTCAGTAGGTGTGCTATAGACCCTTTCAAACCATCACATCAGACAGCTACATGGAGTGTTAAAACTGAAGCCCTGTGGGAACAGAGAATGGAGCTCTCTCTCGAAACAAGAGTTGCATGCATGTGAGGTGAGGGAGACGTGGCAAAAATAGGAAACTAAAAACCATCAGTGCCGCGGTGTTGGCCGGGTAATGGTGGTACTACTGACCAAAAAGACCAGCCGTAGTCCCACGTATGCGGCCGCCAATCCTCTGGCCCAAGGCTGACCGTGATCTGAAACACTTGTGTGTACATCATGTGGGCCACCATCCCCAGGAGTCCTGTGGAAAAGACACACACACACACACACAGAGAGAATATAACATTTAATTAAATTCAGTTAGCATCTATTATCCTAATATAATTTGTCAATTAGACCGTACTTGAATTGCTGACAAAATTGTTTAGTGTAAATATCTCAAGCTTATAAGTTGGTATACACTAATACATAACAGACCCACTGTGTGTGACTTTTGCATATCTATATTTGTGTATTCATATGTGTGTGTGTGTCTGTATGAATATACATCAGTCATGCAGTCAAGTCATGCACTTTGACTATGATTTATGATTATAATATGATTAGATTAATGGTTTGCTGTGAAACCAGTTTGTTGATTTGCTGAGCTATTATTAGGAATAAATCAACACGTGTATGTTTCTTGCCTGGTTTCCCCTTTTTAATTAATGACTGCAAAGTGTGTGTGTGTATGTATGTGTGTATGTGTGTGTGTGTGTGTGAGTGTGTGTGTTTGCATGCAACTAGGTGACTTTGACTATGTACATTTTTTAAAATAAATTAACCAGTAATGCAATGAAGCCAATGTCAGATGAAAGCCACCCAAGCTAAACTTGGTAAAGAAGAACTGTCCAATTTTCCAGATTGATGGTGAAGAAAAGAAGCATTCACTAACAGAACAATTAAATTTAAACTGGAAAACCTTATTTTTCACCTGTCCAAATGTGCTCCCAAGTACCTCTTATTTATTCGGGTTTTCAGAACGCATTAAAAGACACATTTCAAGAAAATAGTGAGGGGGCCTTAACACACGAAGATTAATTGACACGCACAACAAGACTGAGTACCCCATGTCTGTCCCAAGGTATACCTTGCTGTCAGATGGGTGAGGCAACTTTAAAATCTATTAATTATTCAATAAATTAAGAACCCTGTGCTTCTCACTTCTACTAACTATTCATAGATTAATACAAATTGGAAGGAAATTCTACCAATCTACAACTTATGGTGGTTATTTAAAGAAGTGTCCGAGTCAGTTGGCCACTGTGGTGCATCTGCCAGCACCTATTTGGGTTTGATCATACCCACTCTCTCCTGGGCCACATCAAAGACCACCATGCCCAGGTTTCATCAGACCACTCCAAGTGGTGGCACTGTCTGGCACTGTCCCCAGACCTTACTGGGCATTAGGGCCCCTGGCGGAGGAGAAGGGGGAGGAAGAAGAGGAAGGCACAGGGGACTGGCACAGAAATCAAATCATCTCTATACAGGAGGCAGCAGCTGCTGGCCTGGCATACTGACAGCAGCCACTTGGGTAGAGAAGAGTGTGTGTTTTGTGTGTGTGTGTGTGTTGGGGGGGGGGGGGGGGGGGTGTTGCCTCTGTATTCATGAGACTGCCCTCTGTCATGAAAAACCCTACAGGTGCCCCTGTGTTCCGAGATCACATCTTATCAAAAAGTAAGACAAATCCAGTTGTCCTGCTGAAGGCCAGTTTGGCTAAAATGTGTAGGGATGTTTAAGTAGCCAAATAACAAAATAAAATTTGAACACATCTTTCTTTGGATTCTCTTTGGATTTGTCTTACTTTTTAAATAAATATATAAAAGTGTTGTCAGGAATATTACCACTATATGGGTTTATTATACTTTACTGAAAATTATGACAATTTAATGGCTACTCACTTACAGTTTTACAGTATTTTACATTGTGAATTCAATAAATAACTACTAACATATATGGTAATTCTTACTGCCCCTGTGCACTGTGATAAATGTAGAATAAAATGACTAAAGCAGAAGAGTCTTAGCAGCTTTTATGCAACAGACAGACATAAACATGTGGGGTCTTATGGAAGTCTATATCATTTCAATTCAGTGTCCCCCAGTCCACAAATATTTCAAAGTTTCACTTTTTACAGTGTGCCAATTTGCTTCCATAAACTGTAGATAAACAGTGTCTTCTCACCATCACAAAATCGCTGAGTGAAAAAATAAACATAGCTCGGATAAGGTTTAACAAATGTCCTCCCACTTGTTTCCAGGAGAGTATCGTGTTTAGTGCCAAACGGGCAGTATACCTGAGAGAACTGTAAAGACGGCAGCAAAGGCGTTGAGCTTGAGTCCATCGATCACATTGCTGGAGTGCAGGAGCTCCAGGCACATTAGGCTAAAGCCCACCACGAGCAGCATGATGTATAGTACTTCAGACACCACCGACAGCCAAAGGACACCTACAGAACAATCGCCATGCATAACACACACAAACACACACATACACACACATGTACACACATGCATACACACGCACACGCACATACAGTATAAACACACACACACACACACATATTCAGATGCATACACACAAATACACACACATACACACACACACACACACATACTGGTAAGCATAAAGCACCAGTAAGCTGTAACTCTCCTTGACAGACCTCCTCATATCCACTGCAAGAGTTAGAGTACAACAGCTCATCTCCACTTTTCATCATTAGGAGCCAGACAGGCGTTTGACAAGAGCTCAACCTGGAGCAATAAAAGGATGCTTTCATATTGTTTTTGGCATGGGTCCTGAACAGCCGCTGTAGTAGACTACTCTACGAGGAATGTTCGGCATGACTCAAAGGGAAGCGTGACAGTGGGAAGAGAAAAAGCACAAGTGAGGAACAGTGGCGCCAGGAGACTAAATCTACCTAGATGTGGACAGATGAAAAGGGCTCAGGGACAAACCATACCAACATTAGCATGGGTGTAGTGATAATAAGACAGTCCCTCGTGCCAGCTCATGAATGAGTAAACATCATCAACAACAACAACAACAAAAACACAAAAACACACATAACGCAAAACATCTAAGTTCAAGAAGTCCCATGAGCATACAGATATGTTTTGACAGACAGATGCATGAAATATTGCACACTTTCTCATCTGAGACATACACAAACACACACACACACACACACTCTGGGGCCACTACAGATGTAAAAATAAATATGCTTAAGTGACTCATTAGTGTTGGTCAGAAATGACATGAGTAGACAGCACCACCTGTATAAATGTTCTAAAAGCAGGCTCTCTCGTATCAACAAAATGTTTTTATGCACACATTCACTTTGGTGCATTGAGGATCTGGGAACAATGCAATCTGTTGTTTATATCAAACTGAGAAATGGTTTGATCCTAAAGGACTAGATAACCCAGAAGAAAAAAAAATGCTCCACATGTGTTCACAAGAATTTCTCGTCAAAAAAGCAAAATATATAAGTCTATTTACAATACCATTAACTTTGATCTGCATTCATCAAAGTCTTCACAAGCCTGTCAGTTTTCCTTCTCTTCACCACTTTCTGGAGCAGTCTTTTGAAACTTTAGATTAGAGACTGACTATAGCGGGCACAGCAGTATGCTTTAGACAGTGATAAAAGCTGTGAGCCAAGAAAAGACGGCACGGTGAAGAATTGCAGGACGTTTGAAGTGCTCGTCTTCATGAGTTCAAGAGCACTGAGATGCCGCTGAGAAGAAGAAAAAAGAAAAACCTGACCCGTTACAACCTGCTAAAAAGCATAAACTGATTTCAAGGTGTAGCTGTCTCTTTTGCAGGGAGAAAATGTGCACTCTCTCTCTCTGTCTATCTGACATATCCAAGATCTTTTAGATTTGTGGTCAGTTGTGGGTTGGGAGCTGTCAGTTTGAGACAGAACTGTAGAGGAGATTTTCACCAATGCAACCTTAAAGGGAGAACTGAATGAGATGAAGAATGAGATTGGATTCCCCGTAAACTTCATTCTTTGCTGATTTGTGAGAAGAGAAACAGGCAGTGGTGTGATGTAATATGACTGTATATTAGCCAGCTCTCTTGTCACGTTCGAGTCTTTCTGGTGTGCAGTATACCAGGACTAAAAAAGACCTATGACATCAGACCACGCAGGGACATTTTTTTAGGTTCTATCTGAGCAACCAGTCTGTATTTCCTGGTTTGACCATAAATGGAACTAAGGATGCATCATCAATATTCAAACCAATCATATTTCAATATCAATCATATTTGAAGGATTTAAATCAAATAATTTTAGGTGATAGAACAGTTCAACATCTGGAACATGATCAGTTGGTAAAAAAAGCCTAAGAGAGACACCCGCATTGCCCTGAAGGTGGGCAAGGCTACTTGACAGACAATATCAAAAGCATCAACTTACAAATGCACAATATCCAAAATGAGCTCTGCGGGCAGAAAGATTAGATTTGCAATATGATTTCCAATCAGATTAGCTTGCCTGATTCCTAAATATTCATATCCCATTTGTCTATGGTAATAGTGTACATTCAGTAGTCCCAGAGATGTCTAAGGGTGGCAGAGGAAGATTCCTGTTAGCTCTTTCTATAGATGTGTTGGTACAGTCCTCTATCAGTTAAATGTAAAAGAAATTTACAGGACAGATTTACAGGACAAAAATCAGTACTTATGAGTTAGGCATAAAATTACATAGTTCAACCTTTTTTTTTACATAGAAATATCTAAAAAAAAAGTTTCATGATGACACAAATGATTAAAAAACGACCGTGAAGACACAACCACAACCCTTGAAGCACAAGCAAAAATTTTGACATTAAAAATGCAAACACACAATTACAGAAAGCCATCTTCATGATTGCTGGTAACATCTAGATAACAGATCTATTGTGCGGTGCTACCACATGCAGTCAACATGTCAGATCACAAGGCTAATGGCAAACATTACTCACCTCTCTCTGAAGCCGGGGCCAAATCGATAAAGCTCCGGCATTTCTCACCTGGGAAGACACAAGGCAACAGTGTTAGCGCGTCTGCACAGTCCAGTACAGCACACAAAATCACAAATCACAAGTTTCGCCCAACTACCAAGAAACTTGGGCTTGGAGAAGTTCCAGGAAGAAATCTGCAATCAGTTTTTGTTATAACTGAAATACAAAGTGTTTAAACCTTTTCAGAGTTCATCTCAGTTTCAGGTGTAACTGTAATACTTTCTGGTTCATTTAAAATAACAGTGACAGAACACAGAGATTCCCTTTTCACAAGCATCAAGTACACTTCTGTTTTACACTTCTGTTGTTAAGTTTCAGTATTTTACAATAAGCAGTTTGCAATACATATTGAATGCATGTTTTGTGGTTCAACACTGAAATTCTGCTGTCAATCATACACAATAAAAGATACACTGACAAACACACACACACACACACACACACACACACACACACACACAGAGTGCAGACAATAGTGAAACCTTAAGCCTATCCTATATTATGCCTTTCGGAGAATGACATCTAGTGAATAAAGCACAGATGATACCAGTATGTGCAGTGTGACTATGGAACCAGAGGGTAAAAGTGGAGTGAGAAGCACAAACGTTTGTTAAGTTCTGTGTTCTATTTTTTCACAAAGGGGGAAAAAAACCCTTTAAGCAGACAGGAGTTGAGACCTCATACGCTGAACCTCATACGCTGAAGATCAAGGCAAGGCAAGTTTATTTATGTAGTGCATTGCATACACAAAGGAATTTCAATGTGTTTTACAACAATTGAAGCAAAGTACAGTAGATGAAAGAAAGTAAAAGCACACAATTAAATGAATAAATTAACAGATGGCTGTTGGTAGACTCCCATACTCCAAAGGCAATGAGCTTCCTCTAACCCATCATTTGTCTCACTGGAGTTTCTCCTCCCCATTTCAACTCTTCATTAATTACCAAAGGCTAATGTGGGGCATTCAATTGTGCGCTCACTAAAAGCTTAGTTTGATTGCATAACTGAAAACTCCTTCCACAAGTTTCACTATAAGCCCCAAGAGTAGTGAACATTGAAAGATGACCAGACAGGCCCCTGATGATGGCCTAAAGGGCTAACCAAGGAGGATTTTACAGAGTGACTTCCAAACAGTGTTAAGCAAATTAAAGTCTCTTCTTTTCATTACAATTTAATTAGTTGGCAGCAGTTTTTTTTTTTTTTTTGTTCCGAGAGACTGGCAGTGTATAGTGATATCTGGCATAGCCAACTATTTTGGATCCTGTTCCCGTGGAATTGCCTGCTGCTCACTCTCAGTGTGACTCGCCTGCTAGAGTATTGAAAAGCTCCTGATTGATGCCAGTACCAGAGTGTTTCCAGGTATCGTACATCAAGACAAGGGAATTAAATGATAATCTTTGTAAAAAGCCATACAGGTAATGGCCTCAGAAACTCAAAGGGAATAATTCACTGCTAAAGTACATGGGAATGTTAAAAAATCTCCAGTGTCTCCGTCTTTGGGAGCGAACCCCACTTTGATCAAACTGCACTAGTGAGACACTGCCACAGATCAGTGGGTGCGACAGCCCAGATAATTCCTCAGAACACAGATTCTGTCTTCTTCCACCTTCTTTTTTTACTTCTTTTTTTCTTGTCTTTTTTTTAGCTCCCTCACATCAATACCCTCTTCAGCCTTGCAAGAGTTCCACCTCATCAAAGAGGAGTACTGTACAGCAGCCTGTTTGCCAGTCTACTGAGGCCGCCTGTTGTCAAATTTACAACTGTTTTCACCCACTTCGATTTACAAGCCAAATAAAAAGATTGTCTGTGTCTTTCCAACAGGCCGGGTGCCATAGCTATTCTGTGGGTAATAACAACAAGTAGCCTAGTTGGGGTTGACTGGAATGCCAAACAACATTCAGCCCTACAAGCAGAAAAGAAACAGAAAGTGAAGGCCATTGTTCTTTTGCCCAGTACACCCTTATTAAATCCAATGTTTCTCCATGACAGTGATGTTCTGGTGAAATAACATGACAGACGAAAGAGAAAGAGAAAGAGAGAGAGAGAGAGAGAGAGAGAGAGGTAGAGGGGGGGGGAGAAAGACCGGGAGATACGGATAGGAGATATGGAGAGGTACGGAGAGAGGGGGGGGGGGGAGGGAGAGAAGCAGCTGTCAGTAGATATAACATGAGAAGGTACAATTATCCTACTGCAATGTACTTCCTTAGGCATCATGCACTTTCTAATTAGTAAAGATTTCTTTCTTCTGATTGAGACCTTGTGTATTTAATCTCCTATCTGAGGTTGTTAGGGGCTAATTGCTGTGCTAATGAATATGAATGGATTGGTAGCTATTACCATCCCTTTTTTGATCATTTAAAAAGTTGGCAAGGGTGAGAGAGGGCTCAAAAACACTAATTACTCTTGCTGTTTGTGCTGTTACGTTCTAATCTCAGCTGTATATATATTTTTTTTAATGCACGCTCCTCTCTACAATGCCATCACACACCCTGACCAGTGGCTACGGCATGTTTGTGCCGAGAACATGTGATGTGTTTTCATCATGCACACACAAGAGAACACCATCAAATCTGAGACTGCCTTGTTCTATCATCCCTCTACAAGGTGTTGTTTTTGAAGCACTGTGGGAAGGAAAAAGACAGCTCTTAAGGGAACCACAGTAGAGTCGATAATAATAAGAGGAGGGATACGTATAGAGAGATAATTAGATACAGATGACAGCAGCCTTAATCGCACGTGCGCACGCACATGTGTGTGTGTGTGCGTGTGTGTGTGTCTACCTCCATACCAAAATTGCCATGCTCAGAGATTTATGTGCCACCAATGTAATCTTAACAGGATTACACAGTCGAAACAACACTGGATGGGACTCAAAATCTGACAGATCAGAACAAACACAACTAAAATAACCTACTGTAGAATTGTTGGTATTGGATTTGGGATCTTGCGCGCTTAGGGCCACACCATCTGTGGGTGCTGTAATATTTAATCAATGACAGCATTATACTATCCCAAATGTACGCCTCCTGAATGACTCTCTGTAGCATATCAGATTTTGTCATCAAATACATCAGATACTCGCAAGTTTGTGTTGGTGTTGGAAAATAACACTGTTCCTCCCAAAACAAAAATCATTCCTTCTGTTCCCCCATAGCAGATGAAAATGGGCATTGTAGACTTTCTACATGGCCATAATGCTTTTGTGAGATGCATTACATTGACAATGTTTGCCCTTAAACTTTGAACTTCTTATACAACTGAACATACATGATGTTTAGTAAATATAGCAACTGGATTCCTCTTCAAGCTCTAAGGCACAGTTTTATTTTATTTTTTTCAGGGCTGTAAACAAAGCCTCCCACATTTCCCAAACTATTAATCAGATGAATAACACAAAAGCTATGGTGGGGAATTGCTCTATTCTGCTGGACTTTGCATAATGGAATTAGTTGGTGGCACATCGGCAAACTTCTACCCTATTTTATCCTCATTCTCATTTGATGTTCACCCAATTATAGCTTATTGTTCTCCTGTTGCTAGTACAGTGTCATTTCAATAACTTGCTCTATTGTTGTTAAGGACTTGTGCTGTTCTTGTGCAGTAAGCATTTTGTGTTGCAGTCTTCTATGCAAGGCACTATATAAATAAAATTGCATTAAGTAAATAAATTTGATCATCCCTGTGACTTGAGACATACAATGAGTTTAACATTTACAACAACTAACGGCGGACACACAACACACCGCCTCCTACACACACACATACGACATCATACTCTACAATGCTCTCTAGCGATGATTTCTTGTAATGCAACTAAATCACGTAGAAAGGCTTTCCATCATTATACACATGGAGCATTTCCACACCAATTTGAAAGTAATGAACTCCTACATATTCAGAGCCCTGGTGACTGAGCGGATCCAGCAGAGACTTAGACTTATTATTCAATGCATAATCTGCTATATGAGCATTAATTAAGGTTTCTAACCTTCACAGTTTTTCATCAGATGATATTAGGATATCACCAAGGTACGTTTAGCGCCGTGAAAGACATTCAGATAACAGTAAACTGGCAAAAACTTAGCACTACAGGCGACTAGCTCACTTTGAGGAGACTTTCTGTAACCATTGCGCTACCACAGATTGGCCGTGTAAACATCTTCTAACCTTCTCTCTCCAAACAGCAGCTTTACTAGTAAATAGATGCCACCTGTCCGAAACTGTGAGCCAACCAATCCAGTTTCACTGAGACTGGAATTCAGAAAAAAACACCACTCGACCAACATGAATATTACAGACTGACTGCTATCTGTCACAAATGATCAGATGAAATATTTTTATATTATATTGTATAATTTTTGTCGTCCTTGAGCAGATGAAACTCTCCAATGGCAACTGTTTCAATTATAAATCCTCTTAGTGGCCAAATGGTCAATATTAACATTTTTGGATATTCCCGCATCCTTTGCTAATACATTTCAGATTAGGCCCAGACACACACTTTTACACTGCGCTTTGAAGTTCTTCATGCAATTAAGCCTTCTAAACCAAACTGTATTTTCTTTAGGCGCTCTGTTACTCTGCACGAATACTTAATTCAAAGCAAGCCATTGTTTAAAAAGAAAATAAAATTGATTCTGATTTCGGCTGAGTTTGCAGGAGTGTGGATATCTGTTTCAAAAACGAAGTAATTTTGAACTGTCCATCCGTATCTGTGTAAAACAAATCGCATTAAACCACAAATGAAGTAAGATTTCAATTAACAGAGCATCAAATATTTTCTGTGCTGAGCCGTGTGTTCTGCAGATGAAGATCAGGGGTATCCACACAGGTAGGTTAATGGGTATTTAGGCTAATGGATGCGGATGTCTCACCTGCCCCATGGATGTTTTCCTCGCAGGAGTACCAGATTCCCGTGTGAAAATATCTGAAGAGGAACCTGTCATCTCCTGTTTCCCAGCTGTAATGCACTTTGCTTTGGTCAGTCTCATTCACCCCGTAGTCAATGCAGTTATGCCGCCTTTCTTTGCTGCAGTTGGGCTTAGGGACTCTCTGTGTGCCCTCACACCAATATGTGGTGATAAAAGCCGTGGTGGAGAAGAAAAGGGCCACAAGATTCAAAGTCACGGACAGCAAGGCACGACATTTCCGAGTGGTCTTCATCGTCCGCGGTTCGAAAGACTCGTTCCGACGACCGACCCAAGTTCATTAAAGCAGCAGGTAGACGATGCTGCGCACCAAAGAAACACGGTGCAAGTAAGTAATGGGGAGAACACCGGAGACGACGAAACACCCCTACCTTCGCTGAAATTTGAAGGACTGAAGTTAAGCCTCCTGAGACATGGTCAGAATGCCGCTCTCCCGATAACTACACGTGTCCCTAGTCTAATTAAAGTGGGCACGCAGCGCGCTACCCGCGGAAAGGTGTGAATCCACACTCAGTTGTAGTCCATCTTCACCACCACTGACGCGCGCGCGCTCACTTTCTCTCCTTCCCTGTCTCCCTTTCGTCCACTCGCTCAGTCACCAGATCCTGCACATTCTATGGTTTCAGTGCCATCGTATCTGATTATCTCATAAAATTACGGCAGTGTTAAAACATATAACACAAAAGCAGAGGCACTGGGAATTGTTTAACACGATTTGTAAGCAACTAATTCAAAAGTTAAAGAGCGCGTAAATGTCATATTCAAACACAATTAGCTGTGAAAATAGATTATTTACAAATATAAGAAAATAAGAGAAAAAAGAAATCCTTTTCAGTAAAGCCTGACGACCCATTATCGATTAAACCACCACAGCCCTGACACAAATAACCCGACCACAATAAGAATTCATCACATCACATTTTATGGTCCTAAAGGATCAATACTTCGCTCAGTGTATTAGATGAACGAAGTGTCAAAAGGAGAGACGTGTTTCTCACTCTGATAAGAATGTCCATTGCCTCAGCACGAAGACCGACGGGATCTTTTGACTGGCAAAGTAAAGTGCTATTCTGATTTACAAGGGGATCTTACAGGACGGATATACTGAAAACAAAGAACAAATACAGTGGTATTTGGCCAGAGAGTCAGTATGGTATACAGTACTGTCTGTTAATTAACCACCGGTTGTCTGTATCTTCTCATGGCAGGTATAGTTACTGCAGTTTCACATTCTGAAGGCAGGTTACTTGACTCAGGACTAAAACTTGTAAAATTAACATGCACCCTGTGTTAAGGGAACTGTACAATCTCAAGAACTTAATTCCCAAAGAGACAACTGTCTCTGTGATAAGAGAAGCCATAGATTGCTCTGCACAAAGACATGACCACGGAATTCCTCATAATTACATCTCTTGCTCTCTCTCTCTCTCACACACACACACTCACTCACACACACACACACACACACACACACACACACACACATATACATATATATGTATATGTATATATATATATATATATATATATAGGACACATACACACACTGTCTTTGTCTCACTCTCTGTTTCTCTCTCATATGCCACAATAAAATCCATGACTGATACCTAAACAGTGTATTCCTTTAGCCTTCATTGCCCACTCCCCTCTCCTCCCCTCCCCACCAGCCCTCAACCATGGCTATCTCGGCCATTGCCTTGCATGCCCATTAGAGGGAAGAGATGTCCAGCTGGCTGCTAATGTTTTCTGTGTTATCATGGGGCATGGAGGCTTCCTATGCCCTGTCAACATGGGCAGAGTTATGAAGGCCTCATTAAAGTGAAAAATGAGTACACACACAGCTGATTGAGGGCTTGATGACAGTCTGCAGCATGTAGGGATGTGTGCGTTTAGACATCCAGGCAGCCAGGGGCTAGCAGCACCAAAGTTTGGGCCCTGGGCATGATGCTGTCTGTGTGGTGTGTGCCAGTGATTGGGAGAGGGATGGAGGAGGAGGCCCCACACACACACACACACCCTGACAATGTGCTCATCCATACTTTCAACCCCATCCGGCTCTACGATGAAACATGCATAAGCCTCATATGACAGGAGATTAGGAAAAATTCGAATGTGAATGCCACTCAATTTGTTAATCTCTATGGGAAATGCATAGGCAGTCTTGTGCCAAAAGTGACTTGATGTAGCTGGCTAGCACATTCATGGTTCACACTAGCACATTCATGCTAAACACTAGAGGTAGACTTGAGAAATCAGAGACTGCCATGATGACCAGTGTCTGACCACCCTCTGGATATCTATCAAAGGCAGTGGAGCAGAACCTTGAGATCAAGGAGGACATGCACTCAAAACATATCCACAAACACAGCTACCCCCCCACACACACACATGCTACACATACACACGCACAAATACATACACACACACACACACAAACCTGTCTACACAACAGAAACAAGAAAGGCAGACTTGATAAGTCACAACAAATTGCCGGGTACTTACTTGCGCGCAGGCAGGTGGCAAAGTCACTGTTCTGCCTGTCACTTGGGTAAGACTGTGCTCTGTCACCTCTCAGTATCTCGAGAATGCACACATATGGACACAATGTGGAACCAGCCAGAGTAAAGCAACGTGATGTTTAACCATCTGACACCACAAGATAGTTGTGTCTAAAGGACTGTAGGATTTGTCAGCTATCAACTGCTTTGACCTTCTCCCTCAACAGACACGTTGATGGCCAGAAGGCTGCAATTCAGGTTAATCAGAACTGATTGCATTTCTCTCCCCATGTTACTATCACAGCACATCTACTGTGCTGATTTTCAATCTGCATGTAATGGCACATCGCACAGTACAGTACTTTTCATAATGCTACATAATTAACCTACGTATAGAACATGGCAAGCACATACACAAATGGAGGCAGATATCACTCTCAAAAGGATTGAGAGTGAGCACACTGATGGTGAATGCAATGGAGTAGCATTTACTGTGCAACTAATCTAAAAATCTGTTCTTTTGGACAGATGTGATTTTGGGACAGAATTCTCATCGACTAAAAAAATAAATAAATAAAATAACATGGTTGGTGGAAAACGTCTGCTATCTTGAGAGGCTAATGATATTTATGCAAATAGATATTTGATGGATTTGTGCCAACAGGAGGTGATAACCACAGCTAACTGCTGCCTGAAGGCTCCAAGGATGCCTCTCTGGGGACCAAGGTGGCAGTGATAACACAATACATTTCAGGCTGCAGCATCAGCTGCTGATAGACTAGGGAAGACACTCCATAATAATATATAAATAAATAATTCTGAACATTACATTTTATATCATGCATAATGGGTGAAATAAGCAACATAAGAAAGTTATGGCCTTGATTTTGAAGATAACCTGGATTGGGTCAACGTGTATATTACAGGGTTTAATTGTACCAATAAATTCAGCGGTGAGAAAGAACATAAGTGGTGCTTTAGAGGCATGGCGATACAGGAGTCGCTTGTGAATAGCGGTGATACAGCGATCCAGTCTCAAGCATCTCAAGCAGTGTCCTCACTGCAGAGCAAATGTTTGATGAAATAATCTTATGCACTGACTTACAGGTAGCCTGGTAATAAAACCAGACCCTCATTGAGAGGGTCCCTCCCTCTGTTTGCTGATTGCACAGGTTAAAATGCCTCCTGGGACAACAAGCTCAATTGGATCAAATCCAGACTAGCACTGAAGGGATGATAATCAAATGAAAGTGAGAAAGGCATAGCCAGGCTAACTTACTGGTAAACTCTCTCTATAGTTTGTTCCTAGTTCATGATGGAATCTATTGCGAATTCATAAAAGATAATCATGTTAATTATATGTTAATTAAGCATTTAATAATGCCTTACTAATGTTGGAACAATGCTTAGTTTATTCTTAACTAATGCTAAATTATGTACCATTATTATAAAGTGTTACCATACACCCCAGCACCAAAATTAATTGTCACAGTGTCACAAAGCATTATAAAGCTTCAATTTATTGTCCTTTTAAGTTCTTTCAACTGCTCATTTAAAATAATTAAGTTAAAAGCGCTCAGTACAGACAGACAGTAAAGTGAAATGAACACATGAAAAGACACCATTACAGACAATATGTAAAGGGGTATGTTTCCATAGTATCAAAAGGCCAAAGAAGCTTATAATGCTTTGTGACAATTCAAACTGTAAAAGCTTATATGATAACATTATAACACCTTAGGAGTACAGTCATGAGATTGTATTCACAGTAATGAATACTAATGTCATTCATGGTAGGGTTTTATAAATGCATTATAACTCTTTACAAGTCCATTTGTTATGCTTTATTACTACTGGGTTCGTAGAAAGTGTGACGCATTTTAGAAATTGCAAACATCACTCTAAACTCACACAAATATAATTGGTGGTTACTGTAAAGTGAAGTGGGGTTTTGAAGTCAATGTAGTCAATGTAGTCATGGATTTGAATTATATGAAAATTAACATAGTATCAGAAATGTCATGACTTCTTAGTGACGGACAGGGTGTAGACACAGGGTGGTCACTCTGTAATTTATCTATCCTCGGAGATGGGCAGAGACAGAGCCCTTATTCTCTGTGAATCTTTTAGCCTTTGTTCTTTAGAGACAGTTGAGAGAAATTGAGGTGCCTTCATCAATTTACTGTTTGCAGAGGAAAACATGAAAAGAAAAACTTACTTCAAATACAGACTGTTTGTGAGAGGAGGCTTTGAATGAATTTATCTGGTGGTCTTGGGCAACCAGAAAGTGGCTTTTGCTGCCGGTAAATTTAATCTGGGGTCTGTGGAACCTACAAGAGGAGGATGTGAGAGGAGGGTGTGTGCGTGTGGTGGGCAGCATGTGTCTGTGTGCTGGGTGCATGTCTTGTGTGTGGGAGTGTGCGTTTGTGTGTGTGAATATGCTGGGTGCATGTGCTATGCATGGTGGGCAGTGTGTGTGTGTGTGTGCATGTGGGTGGTGTGTGTTTATGTGTGTATGGTGGGCAGTATGTGTGTCTGTGTTTGTGTGTATGTGTGTGTGTGTGTGTGTGTGTGTGTGTATGTGCTTATGCTGAGGGCATGTCCTGTGTGTGGTGACAGTGTGCACATGTGCTTTATGTGCTTTTTATGTGTGTGTGTGTGTTTGTGTGTGTGCTTATGCTGAGGGCATGTGCTGTGTGTGGTGGCCGTGTGTGTGTGTGCTTATGCTGAGGCCATATGCTGTGTGTGGTGGCAGTGTGTGTGTGTGTGTGTGTGTGTGTGTGTGTGTGTGGCAGCAGAAAGGACCGGCCCTTAGCCCTATCCTGGTGTGCTTGAAGTCTGTGGTGAAGCAGTGGCAGAAGTAGCAGCAGGAGCAAAGAGTGTCTAATCCCCTTTGTGAGCAACTGTTGGCCCGTCTCCTCTCCTAGCCCTGGCAATGCTAAAGGTGCTAAAGGTGCTGACAGCTGTTGATGTGTCCGTGGTACGGTGCCCCCCCCCCCACACACACACACACACATCACAGTGTCCTCCAACCATCTTTCGCCTCCCCCATCAAAGTAAAGCCGTCTGTGCCATGAGAGCAGGAGGTTGCACAAGCCACTGCGGCGATGCATCCGACAGCCACATTGATTGAGCTTCGTCTTGGATTCCATTGGTGTTTAGAGCCTCTCTTAAACTTCTCTCTCTCTCTCTCTCTCTCTCTTTCCCTCCCTTGAAATCACTCATGGTCTATCTTTTGGGGTTAATATAGTCCTCCTCTATTGGATTGCAACTCTCTGTCTTTCAATCCCTCTCTTTCTCTCTCTTTTTATCTTTCCCTTTCTATCTCTCTTTCTAGCAATATCTCATGCTCTTTCTCTGTCACACACATACACATATGCACACACACACACGCACATACATACACATGCACACTGCCTTTGGGGTTAATGCCCTTCCTCATCAAGAAAGGCAATGCTGTTGTTTGGATTGCCACCATATGGTGCGTGGGGTCATGCAATAATATCAGCAAATTTGTGGAACAGATTTCAAGTGGGTGGGGTTGTGTCTGTAGAGCAGGACCTATTAGATGTAGGTTGCCAAATCTTTGGACACAATATTTTGCAGGATATGGTTTTGTTGCTCAGAAAACAGTTCCCATGTATTTTTTGGGGCGGGGCGGGGTGGGGGGTGCATAAGATTGCGACTTTACATTTCTTTTTAATTCAATTTTTTTTATTTTTACTCTCATCCTATCTATCTCCTTTTTATTTCCTTTTGCTGCTTGTCATTTTGCTGACCTGTTGATCTGTGGTTCTTTGGCAACAAACATCTTGCCTGTGTTTTTGAAGTTTGTATGGACCAGGTAAGCTGTAAATCTAGCAAATTAGCAAGAAAATTATTTGGCTGCAATAGTGACCCACATGTTGTTGGGGAGACTATCTACTATGCAGAGGCCATAGAGAGGTTTGGTGGCTACCTGACAAATAAGCCATCTATGCACCCGTTTATGCAGATTCCATAAATTCTCAGTTTATCACAGGAGTTGACGTGCCATATGAAATTAGGTCCACAAGACAAGTAGTCTCAGGTGCTACCGGTTTCTCGTTTCTTGTGCATCCAGCCATACCCATGGAACATGGAACAATAATGGGACCTAAATCATCATAGGCACGGAGGCAGACCGCTTGTCCTCAGCATTCTTTTACTACTTCTACAAGGACTAAGACTTATAAGTGTTATACCATACTGGGTGGCTAGAGTTGCTAGTAGCCTGTGTGCTTGTGTGCCATACATAAACCATTGTAAACCCTTACTAGAGCCATGTAAAAATGTCTGAAATTACTCGATCTGGCCCACTATGTATGCTTGGCACAGTATACAGTAACAGTGTTCCCATTAAAAGTAAATCGTGCTCACAATGTTCACTAATGTGAGCACATTATATAAATCGTGGCCACGTTTTACTAAATCCATGTTTACCACGTCTTATAAATCATGGCCACACTTTAGTAAATAATGCTCACGATGTTATAACGTGAGCACAAAGATGCTAAAGTGAAAAATTTCACTTTACAATCTGAGAGGCAAAATAATTACAAACTTATTGTATAAAGGCCAGTATCTTCACACATGAGCTCTTGCAAAGCAGGGCAGATGAGAAGTTTTTAACTGAACAGAAAGCAGCACATAATTTCCAGTCTACTGCCTGTGGGAGTCTTGTCTGAGGAGGGTGAAAGTGAGCTCAGCAATGTTTTGAATTTGGACAGAAAGTTTTCTTTTTCAACTTCATTCCTACATACAGTTCCTTTAAACCCTCGCCCCCAAAAAAACATTGCTTTGATAAACCTCTGTTTTTGTTTTTTTAGCACATAAAACACCACAGATCTCTACTTGTCCGCCTGCTTCCTCTGTTTGGCCTGCTACACACACACAAACACGCACACACACTCACACAAACACATACATAGGCACACACAGACAAAAACATATAGACACATGGCCATGCACACATACACACACACACACACACACACACACACAAACCATCTTAACCAGCACCCCCTATCAGATGTGACATAACGGATAATGGAAGGCCAGCCGGGGGACTCATTTTCATTTTTGAAATAAGGAGAGGCGACGCAGACCAAACAAACCCTCCGCAGGGGCATCAGTCGGTGAGCCTGGCGGCCCGACAGCGAAGCGGCAGACTGGTCCGGCGTGAGAGGTGCAGTAAATCTGGCTCTCCTCTCCAGCCCTCGAAACAAGGCTATTACAATACAGGGCCAGAGCCTGGCCCCGGCAGGCTGATTGATGCAGGCAGTTGAAGTGTGCCACTGCCTCTGTCTCTGCCTCCGTCTTGAAGTTAGGAGAGTGGGCAAGCTGATCGATTGTGGATGCAAAGCTGAGTGACACTTCATGGCTTCCGTCTGTCCGTCTTTCTGTCCTTTTTCTGTCTCCCGCACACTCTCTTTCTCTCTTTCTACACCCTGCACTGTCACAGTCTTCCCTCACTTCCATCTTCATCTCAGTAGAGGTTTTTTTTCTGTTCGTTGTAGATTCAGAGTGACGCATGTTACCCATGTAACATGCGTCACTCCCACTGAAAGACATTTTTAAATGGTACTCCAGATGAATTACAATCAGACAGCTTTACTTTGATACAATCAACTTTATCTCCTATCTCCATATACTTTATCTTTCCATTAATGGAAATTTCTTTACATTTTTTTACAATATTTTTACGAATATTATTAGTAGTCTACCCCAGCCACTCTTTTCCCGTCCTAAAAATGCCTTCCTTTTTTTTCAAAGAAACTTCTTTAGCCAATGTTTTCAAATGTAACTCTCCATTCATCCCAGTATTTCACTTTGTAATAAAGTGCTCTGTGATGTCAGACCCAGATCCCACTCAGGAATAACGTATTGAATTTTAGTTCTCTTTCTCTCTAAGCAGCTCTGTGGCGGGGCTAAAAGCAATTCTGTATGGACTCACACTTGCTTTGGTGAGATGTTTTATTCATTCTCTGTCTGCTTGTGGGAGACAGTATTCTCCCTCCCTCTTCCTCCGTCTCCATCCTTCTGTCTCTGTCCCTGCCTCTCTGTCTGTTCTATTCTGTCTTTTTCTCCCCATGCGTTACTGAAGTTTCCCAAGTTCTCACGTCCAGGCTTGCTTCCAGAGTGCAAGTGGATGGATCCTTTTCAAAGCTGCTCCTTCTCACTGTCCATTTTTTAAAGAAATACAAGGGGATACTTCTCTGGTCAGGATGAATATCAAGGCTTCCCTCTTACATGATAAAAGACTGAAGTCTGACCAAAATGGCCTCACTGCTTGTCAATTCCAATTATAGTTTGTCTTCCAGCAACCAGGGTTTAGGGAGAGAAATCTTTACAAGCCATCAGATAGATGCCTGTCTGTCTGTCTGTCGTTCCACTACCCTCCCGCTTTCCCTGCCAGAGAACAGCTGGGTGAAGGGAGATTGTAAAGAAACGTGATAGATAGCGGCACTGATGCCCAGATGCCCCAACCACAGCCACAGCAGCCTCACCAGACGACCATCTCTGTCTTGCCCAACTCAGCTGTCCAAAGTCCTAGAGGTGGTTTGAGGTGTGTGTGTGTGTGTTGGGGGGGAGTCGTTGGTTTGGTTGAGGATATGACGCCACTGGATGGTGAAAGATCAATATTTAATCTTTAATGAGCCTCTGTGGGAAGAGTTCTCGTACACAAGACTTTTTGTTTACAATATATTACTGACCCAGAAGCCCCTTTGTGAGGCTTCATGGGTGGAAAAACAAAATCAGGCAGCTGGTGCTCATCTGAGAGGTTTTTTATCGACTCGAGGGAAAATAACACGCAAACATTACACACACAGAGAATACTCAGCACACTGAAAGACTCACAGGCACAAAACTAGCACCAGAATGAGGAGAATCAGGCTATTGATCAGTTTTATCATGCTGTTTCTGCGGAACAGTTCTAAACATGTTAATGGAATATGCCTCCAAATTTAACGCTGTTATTGCTAGTTTTAAGTCAGTTTTGAGGCAGTTTTTTAGACTCATAAATAGAGGCGACTAATATGTTGAAAGCAACTGCCTGTTTTATGTTGACATATAGTTTTAATGGCAACATGAGCGGTTAAGTTTTTTCTGCTAACATGTCCATTAATATGGACTTGTGTTGGTCAGTCATGGTCTTCCTTCACGTACACACGGTAGCTTGTGTGCTTATGTTCTACGTTATGTTCTAATTGGAGATGATTTCATCTGCATAAGTGTAGTGTATTTTTATCATTCATAAATTTAGTTTATTAGGGCATGAGAAAGAATGAAGTGCTTCCCCATTCCTGACCCATAGTGTAGTGGATTTAGAAGGAAGAGTGGATTTAGCTTGAGGTAATAAATGCTACCGGATCATTGCCAGAGATCATCAGTATCTGTTCCTTTATCCAGTGACTCAAGGTAAGCAGTCACAAATCAGATTTGGTCTTCATGGCGCCCAGTCTTTTTTAACGCAAGGTGTCTCACATCTTCAACAGGTGCATTTAACAAAGCTGACAGCAAAGTAATTAGAACAAAACACTTTAGGTGCTCTTTCAAGCATCTCCAGTGTCAGCATCCCTCACCACTCCAACAACTACATCACTCCCCCCCCCCCCCCAACACACACACGCACACGCACACGCACACACACACATACACACACACACCACACTCCCATCTATAGTCCCTGCAACAACAGGCGCGGTATTGCATGGTTGCATGGTAACTTCATGCAGTCTGGCAAGGCATTAATAGAAATGGTTTCCACGTAAGCCAGGTGGCATCTCCAAGTTGTCTCCAGCTCTTGCATAAAGAGCCATTGTATCAGCTTTTCATCTGCTCTCATATGTGTCTCTCTGAGGAACAAATTGCTTGCATGATAAAACTCTCGTGCTCCATTCATAAGTAATTCACCAAAAAGAAGACAACACCATCTGATTGCAGGCAATGCTCATCCCGTTGAAAATACACACAAGCACTGTTGATGTCTCACTGCCACTTATACAGTATTTTTAGAATGGATTTGTGTATGGGGCTGGAGTTCCATGGGTCTTTATGATTCAAATTACGCGCTAATGGTTTATTAATACAGCGGGAACAGACACCTCTTTGAACGGAGAGCATTATTCACACCAGCTAATAGAATATGGGCCCTCGGCTCTGCTGGAGAGACACAGCCCAAGCACTGGCTCATCAGATAGAAACCAAATGAATGTCTGGCTGCACTACATTAATTCAAGAGGGCCTGTTGGCTCAGCAGTGTCTTGAGTTAGACATTATGTCCATTTCAGATCTCACGTTACAATGCCTGCCCTAATTATGCTTTCATTAACAGTGTAATTATTTGAAATTGAATCAGATTGAATCATCAGTTGCTTGTCATCTGCTGAGCAAATGCTGAGCAAAGTCTAAAAAACTATAATCTAAACCTAAAACTTTATGTCTGTGTGAGAAAGTCTCACCTTCTTCAAAAAGACTCGCTATGGCGTTGGCCGCGATAGCAGGAAGGAGGGAGAGAAACTTTATGAACAGTCACACGCGCACACCCGCATTCACATACACACACACTGGAAAATGGACTTTATGTTTCTAATGGTGCTTCATGAATTACATGTTTTGGTGATGGGTTCTTGTATATTTTGGGCTGGGTTTGTAAGGGAAGTTGGCGTGGGACTTGCGCCATTAACGTGGCTGGGTTTGGGTCGCGGTTACATCGCGATTTCCTGCCAAACATTCAGGACTCATTTTGCTCCGTTAATAACATTTCCCCACATAACATCTTTGACAGGTAGTGCGGTACCCACATTTTCATGTCTTATCTTCTCCCTAGTTGCTGTATAAAACTCTGGTTAACAAACATATGAATACTCACACTTCCCGCTCCCCTGAACCGACACGACTGCTCCCATGCGGAAGCGCGCGCCGCAATAGGCTTGTATTTCTACCTGTCCCGGGACAGAGGGCGCAGGTTAACCCACTAGGGGTGTTCCGGGTGACATGGATTTTCTGTATATTCCCATTTGGGTAGTAGGAAATATGTAGATTTAGTTTAACATTGTATTTGCGTGAACTGATGGTGCTATCTTAATATCTTGCTAATTTTGTAACTGTAAATAACTGTATTATTCCTGTGGGTATTGCCTGTCCTTCCCCAGCCCTGTGGTATAGTCTGACTAGGGTCAATTTGAGCTGATGGGTCTGGTTATTTAAAGGGTGTCTCATTCTGCATTGAGTTTGAGTGGGGGATAGATGTACTTGCTTACTGTGAGGCTATGTACTTGCCATGAACCTTGCCATCTATGTGAAGTGTATTACAGTTATCTGGACAAATTAGTTGATGTTTGAACTTTGATTTATTTTCTTTATTTATAAATAGTTTTGTAAAATGAAATTGTTTTTGGAAAAATCAACTGGACACTTTGGCTTCAGTTCTTCTTCCACCATATCGAAGACCAGTGCACCGGGTCGGTCCCTCAAAGTCTGTTTCTAATGGGGTATAAAAGTCATGGTCAGTGTACACATATAGTCATGACCTCACATGAGGTAGAAAATGAAGTCACATGTGAAAAAGATTATCCTCATGGGACAATGAAGACTCTTATCACCTCATTACATCATTGAATGGATCATTTGTTGGTTCAAATTGTGATAAAGAAAAACATATTGTTTGTTAATCTAGAATCCAGAATATATGATGTGAAATCCTGCTACTCCTAGTGGAATAGGAAGACACTTGGTCAGCAAATGCTAATGTCACAAAAGTAATGTCACAGAAATAAATAATGTCCTACATAATGTTTTGTAATCTCCATGCCTACTCAGTTAAAAGTGGTCAGAAAAATATCCAATCATGCAATATTGATGCAACTGTTTGAAATGATGAAAGGCTGCCATCTCTGAGAGATTTATTTCTGGTTCTTTGATGTGGAGTTTCAGACAGATAAAATAACTTATCTAAACCTGCTTACCGAGCCAGTGATGCATTGAAAGAAACATGTTATTTAAATTTCACAAGCGAACCCTAACCCTTCCACATCCGATAAGCCCTACACACACACACACACACACTCACAAGTACAACCACACACACATCCCTCCACACACACAAATTAAACTGCAGAGTCTGGCCAGGCAGATGGAGTCTGATTCTGAATATTGACGCTTTGCCCGAAATCAATTCATGAATCAGTGGGATGAGTTATGGCGTGGCGTAAGAATGAAATGAATGAAAAGCCACATCCAGACTTTTGGCAAGGTCTAATGGCACAGATCAAAAGATGGCGGCAGCATCACAACCATAAATGAGGAAGCTAACTAAGCCTCTAGTACGTATCCTCTGGTTAGAGATGAAAACTGTTCTTAATCATCAACCAGACCAGAGTTTGGTAATGTGAGGACATTGTCTGCTTGCACACACAGTAGACTTCTGCACAATCACTGCACATAATACCTCATAATTTTGTCTGGAAATCAACTTTTCCAGACATTCACACTTTCTGCTCATTTGCTCTTCAAGCAAATTTTGAAATCTGAACTATCTATTTGTGTACAATGTTTTACAAAATATGTCTTGTGTATGCATTGTGATTTGTAGCTCATAACCTCATCTCCATCTTTTTCTGCAAGAATAAAAATCGTATGAAATGACAGCTCTCGTTATGTTTAGAAGGACCCCCATGGCCACAGGACAAAATTAATCGAAATATACAATAAGATGGACAGGTACAGAAAATGACCCAGACTTCATCTTACTCCAGTGGATGGCAGTCAAGAAGACCTAATCAAATTGGCTGCCCAATCCATTTATTCAATAAGAATTTACTTTAAGCTCCAGAGCTTATCTTTGAGTCACTAAAAGAATGACGGTTCACTGGATGTCTGAAATGACATGTTGCACAGCTGGACTTCCATTTATCTTTGAAGCACTGAAGACTTTGGGCCTGTAAATAAAGTTGTAATAATAAGCGGTGACACAGGTGGTAGAGGTGCTGTTCGGCAACCAAGGGGTTGCAGATTTAAGCCCCATTCTCCCTGACCCCATCAAAGTGTCCTTGAGCAAGATGCTGAACCCCACATTGCTCCCAGTGGCAGGTTGGTGCCTTGCATGGCAGGTTCCACCACTGGTGTGTGAATGGGTGAATGTGAGGCATACACTGTAAAGCGCTTTGAGTGAATGTAGTAGTAGAAAAGCGTTAGATAAATGCAGTCCATTTACCATTAATAATGTCTGTTCATCAGCAGTCTAAACCAACATGTTATGCTGCTGGATTTCCCTTCTGACTGTGGAAGTCAAGTCAAGTGGGTTTATTGTCATTTCCACCATATACACTGTATATAGTGAGACAAAACAACAATCGAGTGGTATTATATTTAAGGTATATACAAAAGACATTTGGAACAGACTACAAGCTACATTTAGTGCACACTTAGGCTACATTTAGTGCACATACAATATAGAGATACATAAGACAGACAATGGACAGGACTACTTAAGGGCATAAGTAGACTTGTAATGCACCAATTCTGAGATACCATTTACGAGCTGACAAAAGCGTCAGATTTGACATGAAGCTCCCTTAGGGCCTCCTGAATGATTTTGAACTGAAGATTTTAGAAAATTCTTATGCAAAACACAAAAATCTAAATACATGGAAAATGTGTATATTTTTTATCTGCAAGAGGAACACTGATGATTGTGTTTTTTATCTTATGTACAGTACCCCAGGCCCCATCACCTGTCTTCTGCATAAATAATGAAACAGGTGGCTCATATATGCCACTGTGACACAGGCTTATAAGGTGTGTGATAAATAGATAAATAGGTGATTACATAATGAAGTTTATTAATAGATAACTTGTGTATTTTTCTTTTCTTGATGTTATGGTTACCCATCTACATGTATTACCTATGCATGTCTCCTGTAGACAGTTTGGGGCTGTTGCGGACAAAGCCCACAAAGTCCCATATTTATTCTTTGTTTTGGAAATATGAAAAAAATGATCAGAGAATGTGGGTGCAATTACATGCACATGGAAAGATAAACACAAGGCTCAATAATCCAAAGATTTATAATAAGTTAATACTAATATCTTGCAATTAATTTTGTAATTACAGGGAGCTAATTTAAGAAGGCTAGAATGGAGAAGATGTGCTCTTGTTTAGGAGCAGCATTCTGGACCAGACACTGGCTACAGAGAGGCTTGGTTAACACCAAAAAAAGTGAATCACAATAATCTGCTTTAGTTATGACTGCATGGATGATAAGCACTATGGTGCAGTTAGCCAAGGCACTCATACCATACCTGGTAAGCAGGGTTCAATTCCGACCCAAGGCCATAAATAATAATAAGAATCTATACTCTTTTGATCCCATGTGGGAAATTTGGTCTCTGCATTTAACTCAGTCGTGAATTACTGAAACACACACTGCACACACACACGGCACCCAGGGAAATATTAAGGGGTTAGGTGCCTTGTCCAAGGGCACTCCAGTAATGGTCTACTGGTCAGGGATCAAACCAGCAACCCTTGGGATACAAGCCCCAATCCTTCCCGATCTCTCTCTCCCACTCATTTCCTGTCACATCTCATTGTCCTCCTCTTTACCTCACTACATTTCCTGACTTAATTGCATACTTTTACTCCACTGCATTATCAATGGACAGCATAAGTATCAGATGAGACTGATTTTGGTGGTTGACTGCATGACTTCAAGTTTTGGGAAAGCCGACTTGTCATTGGACAAGTGAAAACAGCACTTTCAACAAATTCTACATTAAACCTATGGATGTGATCTAGGCCCCATTTTCCATTTTGACCATGTGTGTGTGTGTCTGTGTGTGTACAGTATGTGTGAGTGTGTGATTTTTTTCAGGCTTTTGACATTTACTGAAGTTTGTTGCAAGCTACATGTTTTAAACAGAAATTTTTTAGCCTACTTCTACTTTAACTTCCATTATTTAAGTACATTGAATTAAAGATTACTTCTCGTACTTAAGTACAGTACATACTTTTAGACTTTTACTTGAGTAACAAGCTAGTGAGCGACTTGAACTTCTACCATTTTTTTGGTAGGGTATCTGTACTTTTACTCAAGTTGGACTTTCAGTACTTTATACAACACTGTGAAAAAAACAGGTTAAAAATTAATAAATTATATATTTTCTAAAAGTCCATACTCTCTAGATGTGATTTAACATGCATAGATGTGTCCCTAGCCAGGCAAGCGCAGCCTTGTACTTACGCTTTTGAATCATGTTTTGGTTTGTTTGACTGCTCGAGGGAAGAAGCTCTTCCCCATTCTGGAGGTATACTGCGACAGAATGGAAACAGCTTTTGTTCACTAAAATGGGATTGACTTTTGGCTAAAGCCATCGTCATGTTCTGTTCACCGATACATTTTAAAAAGTAGGTTTACTTTGGCCCCTCAAATTTTGTAGTGTAAGCATTGGCTGGATCTATCTTTTACCCCAGGGACACTTTCTTGACATTTCCATATGGTGTATATATTTTAAAGTTTATATCTGAAAGATGCAGTCCTCAGCCAATACAAAACATTGGTGATATTTGAGGCCAACAACCAATGTCTTTCAACACTGCTGATTGGCTGGAGCAGTGTATAGTTTGTGTTTGATTTTGTTTACTTAAAATGTACAGAGCCAGGATTATATATAATCCTGTTTATATATATAAGACTGTTTTCAATACACACAATAGATGGTCAGGTAGGGGAACATTCACTACAGTTCGTTTCACTACATATGTCAAAAAGATATTATCTATTTTAACTAAGGTATTATCTGTTTAAATAAGGACTCAGTCTTCAACAAAAAAAAAAACATATTGTGCACCGAATGGTCTCAAATGGCCAGAATTTAGGTCTACAGTTTTGCATAAAGAAAACAAATCGGAAGTCCCATCCCATTTCTACTCAAAAAGCCCACAGCATCCTTAAGCCGATGATCCCATTTCCACTCAAATACTTGTGTCTGGAGAGCTGACAGTCTATCTCTGACCCTGGGTTCACATCAGCATTGTTTGTGTCTAGGCCTGTGACATCTTCGGCTAATCTCCCTCGGTGTGTGTGAGAACCTCCCGAAGCATACTTCATGGGCAAAACCGAATATTGTTCCCTTACTTGTAATCCTTTAGGTTTTGATATGATTCAGGTTTCCTCTTTTGTGTGTGTGTGTGTGCAGCATGCTTTGATTTCCATTTGGAGAGCATGCGAAACAAGGAAGTGAAAAAAAATCTCTAATCCCCTCCGTTCAATGAAGTGACTGTTTCTAGCAACAGGCTTCTCTCTCATATACTTAAGGGATTTGATCCTCCAGAGGTTTTAACCACTGTGTTCGGGGCCATTCTGCCTGTCTCCAACCCTTCTTTCCCCATTTAATCTCATGCACATGTTAGTCACAGCCCTTACTAAACTGATTCCATTTTTAAGTCTCTACTTTTTACTCTTTCCCTGTGAATTAAGTTTTTTTTTAATCAAATGAATGAGTGTTGTTGATACCAATCAAACAAAACAGGCTAGAAATTATGAAAAACATAACATTTTAGGTTACGAATCTCACATAATTAAGAAGAATATGAAAGAGTTAGATCTTAGAGAGCATCGTGCCTGGGGCACTTTGAGTCTTCATGAATAAAACAAACAAGATTCAAAATTACAAAGGACAAGCAATTTTGTAAACATGACAATGGAAGTATCATTGCTGTATTACAATAAAACTAATACGTTTGTTTGGCAATTAAGTCTCTGGAAATTGGTGTTCTCTGCCTGCTGTTTTAATGTAATTGCTTTTGCTTGTGCTGTTACTTGAGTTGCTTGGGAGGTTTAATCGCAAACATTTGTTTGTCCAAAAACAATCAGAAGTGCCCTTTATTATGAGAGTGGTGCCAGCTTCATATCAGAATGCCTGGCCCAGTGCCACTTGGTACCTCGTTGATTAGTTTGCAGCAGAGGCAGATGTTGACGAGGACCAGGCGGTTCAGATGCCAGCAGGACGCGGCTGAAGGGGTCAGGCTCTGGGCACATCTCTGAGTGCCAATCATGGCTGCCGCCAGCAACAGAATACTGTGGCTGAATCACAATGTCTTCTCCCACCCCTCACCCCCCAACCTCTAAGTTCTGAACACTCGTCTGGAAGCCCTGAACATCTTAAACGAAGACTTAACAGCCATAAATCGACTTTGTGATTGGCTGATTCATCCTCTGAGGCACATTGAGATTTAGCCAGCGACTGCTGTTGAGCATGAACCAGCGATGGAAGATATTCTGAACAGTGTGAAGTTATAATCCATTGTTTTGCTCATCAAATTTGATTCACTATGTGCACTGTATGAAAAGTGTGGAAAAAATGTTGATAAAGTTTATTCAGAACATTTTGTAAAAAAAAATACTCCATGCCATGGAAGACTTCTGTCTGAGTAAATGCAAGTTCTTTTTTGTGTGTGTTCGTAATATTAGATGGATAAGTATTAATAAGTGTGAACATTCACTTTCTCGCTCTTAAAGAAAACATATGCCTGGGTTGTGGATACAGAGGCAACAATTCACAACAGGAAGAATATTCACTTACAATAGACTGCTGCTATCTCGTGCAAAAACCCTTGGCACCAGAAAAGACATTATTCACTCTCAATAAACATCCAGACTTTTGGCAAGAAACGATGCCCTTCCATCACACCTGCACAGCCCCTTAAGAACTTCCTCTGAGTGGTGCTTTCCTCCCTCCATTGCCACAAGCACCGGAGAGGACAAGGCTTGTGCACATCTCTTGCCGCCCGCTGTCTTGCACCTCCAGCCACAGGGCTCTTGGAGACAACAAAACAGTGGGGGGAGCGGTGCCGTGTTGCAACAGATCTCAATTTGCAATTCTTATCATATAAACAGCAAGGGGTCACCGTAAGCACCATCAAAGGTGCTGTCCCCATGGTCAGCGGTGACGTAATCAGGAAGACGAGACTGGGCCTGGGAGTCCCAAAGCAGCCTCCTCCAGATGAGAGAATTATCCTTTTTGTTTTGGCCTCCAGGAAGCACACAAACAGGAATGTTGTCCCCGTGGCCGCCGACGAAGCAGTATCAGTGTGTTTGTTTACCACTCTCATTTTGGATTGGTGGCAAAGCAACTTTGATAATGTATTATAATGTGGAGCAATAGTGTGTTTATGTGTATGTGTTTATGTGTATCAACATTTTTTGTTTAGATTACATGTTTTATGTAAAATCTTACACATTGCCTTAGACATTGCCTATAGACAGTGATGAAACACAGAGAGTGGGCCCAACACAGGTTGGACCCAACAGGATCAGAGCCCACAGTATATGGTATGAGAGGCTAACATTGCTGCTGTGTGATGACTCCCCTAACTAACGTATCTGAACATTATGAAATGAAACACTGGAATTCATGTAAGTAAAGATGGACAGTTTAGGACTACTGGACTATTGACCACTAGCCCACTGGCCCTGGCTTTTGAATAGTTTTCACCTGTACTGCCCAAAACTGTATTTGAATACTATCCACCCACATGTTTTAGCCAAGAAATTATTAACAAATTTCAGCCTGGATAGGAACCTTATAGGCTGGATTATAAACCTTTTTATCCCAGAGATCCCAGAGAGAGAAGGTTAATGTTAAGGTTAAGGTTAAGGTTTATCAGGTAGGCATTTCTCTTCCACTGGCTCTCCTTAGAGAGTATTGTATGTATTGTCATACAATTGACAATGTGTATTGTGTATTGTGTATTGTCTCCCCTTATTGTTCATCCTCTACACTAATGACTGTAGGAGTCAGAATAATGATAGGCACATCTTGAAATTTGCTGATGATACTGTTATAGTCAGTTTACTGCATAAAGACGAATCTCAGCATGGACCATTGGTTGCCACTACTGACCCATATTACGGGGGGTCATATTGAAATTGTTAACCAGTACAAATATATGGGCACAATTATCAAGAGTAAGCTGAAATTTGATAGAAACACAGAGGTCATTTGTAGAAAGGGACAGCAATGGTTGTACTTACTTAGGAAGTTAAACGTATTTAATGTGGATAGGGTTATGTTGTCTTTGTTTTACAAGTCCTTATTTAATCTGTCCTTATCTTTAGTTTTATTACTCGATGTGGAGGCATCAGTGTCTAGAACAAAAATAATCTTAGCCAAAATATAGCCAAATAATAAAAGTGTCTGGGAAGTTGATTGGCTGCCCACAGTCATCTTTACAGTACATTTATGAGCAATGATTCATACAGAAGGCAAAATCTATATTGGACTGTAAAGATCACCCCCTTCACTGCACATTTGAAACTCTACCATCAGGCCAGAGACTAAGAGTCCCCCTTTATAAGTGCAATAGAACTAAAAAAAAATTAACCCTGGTGCAATTTGTCTGTTCAATTTGCACAATACTGCCCTTTTTTGTACATAATTCATTCTGGTAATGATCTGTGTGAAACCTGGACTGATGGAACAGAGTTGATTGTATATGGTTCTGTTGTGCACTCTTTTGTGTCTTGTGTATTGTCATATCTTGTGTTGTGTACCTGACTGCGAGACAAGTTTCCCTTTGGAACAATAAAGTGCACTAACTAACTAATTTGGATTGAGACAATTTGGATTAAGTCATTAAATCCTATCCCATAATGGCATTATCATCTAGTTTTCACCCTATAAATGACAACATTTTCCTGATAGTCTTCAAGTTGGGCAACATTCCCAAGTCAGTCCAGAGAGTTTTGTAACCAGGAGCACTTAATTCAAAAGTATGATTACTGAGAATTCTCTTGGTCCTTCAATGTGTTTGTCACCTTAAAGTCATCTTCACAACTCATGGAAGGTGCGTTTACACCTAACTTAGAGACTAGACATGAAAGCTTAATGAAACACTTCTTCCTGACTCCAACAAACCTGATGTTAGCACTTTTCCTATAGGTGCTGACTTGGGCACACAGAGAGGGTGACATTAGCCACAATCACTCTCGCCACACACACACACACACACATACACACACACACACACACATCCCACATTCCTCAAAAGTTAATCAGAACCCAGTCCCTGTCCCTTTCCAGGCAGAAGGCATCTGGCTGTCTGTCTCACTGTAGCTGGTGATGGAGGGTGCCACCTGCCACCTGGCCCTCCCAACCCCACCTCTGCCACCCTATTCCACACCAGCAGAGGCCCTTTCATTCAAGCACCTTCCAGGCTGCCAGACTTGATGTGAGCCTTAGATCTCCAATATTAACCACCTGCTAGATTGGCTCAAGTTGAGCAAGCGCTCCCAGCAATCCCTCGTTGCCAGGGCTGCGTATGTGTGGTGTGTGTGAGCTGGAGCCGGTGGCATCGGAGGTCGCAAGCACCAGCCAGCCATGAGGAACTAATTGGGACCTAGCGAAAGTTTTAAGGCGATCAATGGCGTTGATTGGGGCTTCGACCCATGTTTCCTATGCAAAACTTTTTCTTTTTTCTTTTTTTTTTTTGGGGGGGGGGGGGGGGGGGGGATGCTTAAGTGTGTGCTGTGTTGCAGTCAACACTAATTAGAATTGCTCAATAAAACAGTGTGTCGATGGAGTGTGCATCACCCCTTTCGCACCACCCGTGATACCAGCAGATGGTGTGATGATTATAAAACAACAGCTCACCGCTCTCCAGCTCACAAAGGGCGGTTGCCCACCATCCACAAGCAGAGGGGAGGGGAAAGGATGGGACAGGGATGGGTAGAGGATGGAGGTGTGGCCTGGTGGCGCGGTGTGGTGTGGTGCGGCGCGGCACGGCGCGGGCGAGCGTTTGGGGAGGGTGTTTTTTGAAATGCATCACCCCCTCAGCATATCCTGTGTGGGATGATCTGGGGTCCTGCCACCTGTGTAGTCCACATGCCTGCTGGTTCCAGCCAAGTCCTCCCAGCTCACAGACAGAGAGAGAGAGAGAAAGAGAAAGAAACAGAGAGAAAGAGAGAGAGAGCAACAGAAGTGAGACAGAGCAGGGCAGAAAAAGATCAGATAGACTGGAAAAGAGAGAGGGAGAGAAAGAGAGAAGTCTATTGTGCCGAGCCCAATCCTAGTTCCATCTTGCAGGCAGACTGGAGCCAAATGATGTTGTAATGTGATAAATATAGTTTTGCATGGGATGAATGCATACTGTCATGCTTTGTGGCATCTGTTCTTTTTGTTCCTTCTTGCCTTTGCCTTTCAAATGTGAGCAATGAAAAACATCAACAACAGAGTGTACCCGTTACAGAATATGCAAACATTCCATCAGACTTCATTCACCCTTATGGTTCTGAATTCACTATGAGTCTGCATAAAGCATAGACTGCTGAAGAAAGAGAACAGAATACAACAGAATATAAGATTGACAGTGCTTGTCCTCAAACACTTGATAGAGGGGAAGAAAAAAAAACTATTTTCTGAAGACACACAAAAGAAGGGTTATTGAAGGGAAGGGATAAAGTAAAGATTCTAATATTATATAACTACAATATGAGTATTTGTTAAATATTGCTTGTCACCAGCAAATATACTAGTAGATACTAGTAGATAATAATGCTGAATGTTGGGATATTGAAAACATAGCTACTGGTGTGTTCAACATTTCTGTGTTCCAAACCTAGAGCAATCTATTAAATATTTTAAAGTTGTTTTTGTTTTTGCTATACTCTGTAAGACCTTTATGTGATTCTGGCCATTTCTAGTTGAAATATCTTTGCAGAGAAGTGAACAAATAAAGTGTATACACTTATTTACAGTATAAAGTATAGACATTTATTTTTTGCTCAAAGACTCTCAAAAGTATCTGCATAATACACACTAATATCAAATTATTCATACATTATTGCAGAATACCATACATACATTATTGTACACTACAAAGTGTCCACCCATAGGCTAAGAAAAGCTCCAGATGAGTCATGGAGTATTTCAGTGCAGTTCAGCACTGATAATGTGGTCTTGAGGCTGCGCCTAGTCTAACTACAGATGAGATCTGTTTCCCTTAACTCATTGTTCCATTGGAGAGTCATCTCCTGTGGCGGGACCCGCAGAAACCCTGACATCCCAGCACTGCACAGTGCAAGGCAACACAGGGCCAGGGCCAGGGCTGGGGCTGGGACCAAGCCAAGTCAGTGGGAACAGGCTGTTTCAGCTTAAGTCTCCCGCCCACCTCCACTGGCTTGGGCTGCAGTGAGAGGATGGCCAACTGGATTGATGCGGTCATGGTGGTGTAGTCAGAGTTTGGCACGTGCAAACATGTACGCTCAAGCATGAATGCTTACAGACAGTGCACACATAACATACACTGAGCTCATTCAATTCACACACAAAAAACCACACACACACACACACACACACAAAGATACTCTATACTTACCTATGCTTACTCAATCCCAGCCTCCGACTGCCCCTAAAACGTGTACGCATGCACATACACACACACACACAAACACACACACACACATACACACACAGACAAGTGCACTCTCACCCCGTAACACCTCCTCATGACACACAGTCACCTACACACAATCAAAGAGTCAACCCGCACCCCCCAACACACAGACATGTACTATATACACTTGACCACACACAATCAATAACATAGTTACAGATACAGAGTCTCATCTACCCTCTCTCTCTCTCTCTCTCTCGCTCTCTCATACACACACACACACACACACTGGCCTGTATGGCAGACACACATGCAGTCAACAAAATATGTCCAGATACAGACACTCAGATCCTCTCATCTAGCCTGTGCTCTCTCTCTCTTTCTCTCTCTCTCTCTCTCTCTCTCTCTCTGAGCACTGTCTGTCCTTTCAGGCTCCAGGCTTTATAGTAATCCCTGTTTTTCCATACGAGCCTGAGAGGCACTGCGATTACAGATGGAGGAGAAGAGATGAAAAGCGAGGGCAGGAGAGGAAAGAAGGGAGGAAAAGAAAAGAAGATGAGATGAATACAGAGATTGGAACACAGAGGGGAGCTGGTGAAGACAAAAGAAGGCAAGATGGGAGAGGAGAGGAACGAAACAGAACATGCAGAGAAAGGAGAGAGTTAAGTGAGTGTCAAATGAGTGTGTGCCCAGCACACAGTGAGATATAGAGAGCCTGAGAGAAAGCACAGTGGCTGGCCGGGAGACACTAATCTCGAGCACAGCCTCAGTGAGAGTCCTGGCAGATCTGGGGCCCAGCGCTTCGTTAATGAAAAGACAGCATGCTAATGACCTAGGTGTGAATGTGTCCCAGGGCTCCACTGGGCTAATCAGATCCTGCCTGCCTGCCTGCCTGCCTGCCTGCCTGCCTGCCTGCCTGCCTGCCTGCGTGCTCTGCCTGCCCGCCAACACTGCACCAGGAGCCACCAGCCAGGAGAGCCAGGGAGGCCAGACGAGCCCAGGAATCCGGGCATCCGGGCTTGTGCATCCATGCCAGTGCGTGTCTGCGTCCGTATTGGTGTTGCTGGTATTTGTGAGTGTGTTATGAATATGAGACAGGGAAGGCGCCGTGCCTGTGGCTCCCAGCGTCTGTTTCGCAGTGAGGGTGTTGCCTGTACAGGCAGGTGGCGTTGATGGATCTGTGTCCTTCATTCGGGTCAGGATCATGAAGCTCCAGGCTTCCGTGCATCTGCTCTCCTCCCTTCTCTCTCCCTGCACCTTCCTCTTCCTCTCTTTCTCTCTCTACCTCTCTTTTCTTCTCTCTCTCAAAATTCCCTCTCTCTCTTCTCCTCTCTTCCTTTTTCTCTCACTCCCTCCTTCAATTTCTCTTCTTCCTTTTCATATTATCTCTCTCTCTTCCTTTCTCTATCACTTTACCCTCTCTCTTTCTCTCTCTCTCTCTCTCTCTCCATCTATCTCTCTCTCTCTCTCAACCCTAGTCTTCCTCCTGCCTGTTGTGTGCCTATTTACAGCTAAGCCCATTGGACCCCTGTAGGGAAATACCATGAACCTGTTGATGAAGTGTGGGGCAGTAAAGAGAACACAGAACAAGGATACAAGGAATCGAGGAAGGGCAGAGAGACAAAGGATGACTCACACAAGACAAAGTATTGATCAGACTTTTCTCCCCTTCATTTTCCCCTTCATTTTGTCGTTATTGTCCTATTTTATTGCTGCTCCTTGCACAACCTTGCTCCTTGCTCCTTTTTTTGCACAATAAAATTATAAATGTACAAAGTACACAAGAAAGATATTTTGGTGTTCTCTTTTCAATAGAATTCTCAAGCAGCCCCCCAGACAACTCGAGGCACGGTGCATTATTCCACAAATATTTATGAGATGCACCTTCACAGGATCTCGCATAGAGGCTGGCGAGGCTCTCAGGTGTCATTTTGAAGGGCTTCCGTGGCGCTGTCTCTCCATCAGTTCAGTATGTTAATCAGCACCACTGCTGCCACGCTCTGAAGCCCACCCCTCATTTGTTGTTGCCATGGGGAGTTATTAGCCCTGGTGTTTGACACAGGATTAAGCAGGAGCTCTTCCCGGAGCTTCCTGCCCACCCTCCCGCCCGTCCGCCTCCTCGCCCACTACAGTTACTCGCCTGGCCGCCAGCCGCTCGCAACCTTCCCAGGCTCTTTCCACGCTGTTGATTTTGGATTCTGGAAGTCTCAGTGGTAGTGGTGGTGGTGAAGGTGGGAGGAAGAGTGGTGGTGGTGGGAGGGGGAGAGAAGAAAGAAAAATTTGATTCCACAACTCACTGGCCCTGGCTGCATTGAATACCAGGGAGGAATCCCTGTGCCACTGTCATGCTGAATGCTTCTTCTGTCAGCCATCCCAGATGCCCCATCCCCTACTTCCCTGTCCTCCATGGCTCCTGCATGCCAACTGTGCCAGGTCCTGTGCACTGACACATGAAAAAGGAAGAGGGAAAAAAAACGTCCCTGAAAGAAACTACCAGATGAATGGCTTCTCCCACAAAAGAGTTAGAGAATTGTGAGACGAGGCCAAACAAACGAACAAACAGCTGCCAATGGGAAGATCAGCATGGCATTTAGGACCCCTAGTTATCATTCATGTTCCAGTGGTCAAAACAGCACAAAAAAAGAGAACAAAAACACACTTAGCAGATGTCTTTTCATGATGTCTTTTCTTTACATATCTCTGACAGATACCAATTTTTGTAGGCTCACTGAAGGTAAGGGTGTAGCCAAAAAATAAGAGGTTATCTGACAGAGGGAATCTGTGTGTGTGTTGGGGGGGGGGGGGGAGTGGTTGGATGGGTAGACGTCCCCCTGTGGCTGTGCGGCCCATGAGCCAAAAGATCTATTACAGATGCTGCTCAGCTGACACTTCAATCTCAACTAGGCTCTGAAGTTTCAGAGGGTTTTTCAGTCGACCTGAAGCTTGCTCTGAGTTCTGCCAGCAGTTTAATGAAACATCTAAAATCAAGTAAATTAGCCTCAGCTTCAATTTCTCTGCTAGAGGCAGTTGGACATTAATTAACAGAGTCGGGAGGGGGGCTCGCGACTCAGGGGGAGGGGGGGAGGGGGTGGTGATGGGGGCAAAAAGGAAAAAGGAGCAAAAAGGAGAGGGCAGAGTTTTGGAACTGTTCTCTAAACGGGAATCTTTAAACAGGCAATTTGCCACTGAATTCCTCGAGAACCAAAAAAAAAAATTGGAAATAAAATAATCAGGCCCGGCTCGGTATCCTCATGCATTATTGATGTTCCCGCGCCAGACACCGGCAACTGGCTTCCATTCGAAGCATGGTGATGAGAGGTTAATTGAAGAATCTGACATTTATTTCATTCAGGAGGGCGGTACGCTGAATGAAAAATGCACCACAATTATTGATCAACATCAAGGTGGTTGGCACAGACTGTGTCACAGGCTAGCCACCTTGCTTGCCAATGTAGACAGAGTTGATTAATCCCATGATCCTTTTCTTTTGCTGACAAAAAAAATCTTCTTTAAAGATAAACAATGGCATGTAATCACAGGTTTCCTGGAGGTCTGTCATCGGATTTTACTCAGATTAGGGCAAGAGTGTCTCTCACACACCACGTGCAAGCCACAATGACAGCTCCAGCCGAGAACAAACCCAATTATATGGGCCTCTTTCTGTGGCACACATCACAGATGTCAAGGAGCTGGGTCCAAAAGCATCACAATCAAAAATGTATGCAAAGCCCCTGTCAGCTACGGCTAGATTTGCACAGAGAAAGCAAGGCCAAGACACAGTGCTCATAGGCTGCATAACTACTCCAAGGCAACTTTTAGAATGATAAGATTTATTTTTTATGGCTTCTTCTGTAAGATTTTTGGTTGAAATTCCCGACTTGTGCAGTCTCACGCCCTAGTAACAATGCAAATACAGGACCCATATAAAAACCTGTGAATCAATCTTTTCTCTCAAAAATCACTTCACTGTTGAGAAATGGGAGCAAGGAAAACACCTTCGCTTGTAAAGAGCAAGAAGTGTTTCCGGGACCTCTCAATCAAGCTGGGCCTCTTGCCACCAAACTCATTTCACGTGTGGCTTCAACAGTAAATGAAATAGGCCTGACGTCGCACCCCCCGACGTGCCACTTCATTTAATTTAATGGTGCCATTCAACAAGCCTGACGGAGTCTGAACACCCAAGCTGTAGTCTATATCTCCTGCTTGAGTCCACGTCAGTCAAAAAAAAACTGCTGATTTTTACCCGCCGCCAAGTGCAACAACCTTGGCTTGGCTCTCCACTGGGTGATAGGCACCATGAATCCAACATGAGCCCTGCTACACCGGCTTTGTGAGAGGGAAGAAATGATCATGTCCAAGGCTGCAGGAGAGCGAGCAAGAAGAGAGCCGGACAGAGACAGAGACTGAGAGAGTGAAAAAGAGAGACAGGAAGAGGAAAGAAAGTCGAGTGTAGAGAAGGAGAAGGGGGATTTTTTTGCAGGTGAGGTGATTAGATTGTTCATGGCACAGTGGGTTTCATCTGGCTGGAGGTGTACTGCCGCATAGGAGAGAAATGACAAGTCACCGAGATGCATCTTACATTGCAAGGAAGAGATCAGGTCACTTGACAAGCCCTGGCAAGCAGAGGTAGCTGAGGGAATTACAAGAATGAGAGAGAGAGACAGAGAGGGAGAGAGAGAGGATATTACTGAGCTGAAGACATACACAGAAAGGGAAATGAAAAAACACTACAAAACTACCAGAACAGAAAGTTAAGAGAGAAAGACAGAACAGAAAGAGAGAGAGAGAGAGAGAGAGAGAGAGAGAGAAAGCACTTACACATATACTACATTGGCTTATCACCAGGAATTAACACCTGAATGACTACAGAGGGACTCCACTCCTCTCCTCCAGTCATTTGCCCCCATGTGTGTTGCAGAGGGAGTTCAGAGGGCATTGTTTTTCTACAGTGGCTGAATCATGCTGCGTATGTAGGCAGATAGAGGATCGCTGTGTAAGAGCTCAGGCTAATTACAGAGAATGTTTTCTGCTGTTGTCTGTATCGTGACTACAGAATCCTTCCCCACACACCCCACCCTCACCTCTACAGACACTGACTCTAAATGCTTTTAATGAAAGCCTAATCAAAGTCATATTCCTGCATCTTACCCGTATGGTTCATCTTTCTCTCATTCAGGCAGTAAGACAGATGAAGTTGACCCTGCACTCCGAGGTAATTTTGTGACTCTTTAATCACAGACCACGGTGAAGTGTTTGCATCCCATGTGGGAAACTTCCGTGGACAGCTAGCCCTGACTCTAACCACTTACCTTGGCTAGCATCACCTGCAGAATACACCCTCCTTCTCTTCATAATGGATCGTGTGGGACTGGGCAGGGTGATTATAATGATGTAAAGGCACTGTCTGATCAGAGCTCATTATGAATTTAAAACATTGTCTGTAATTAAATAGAAGTGAATTTAAGTATGCAGGTTTCATTTCCATTTTAATATAAAGCTCTACTGCTTCTGTCAATGATGTGCACATGGGCAAAACTTAAAAAAAAGACAAAATACAAAGATAAAAAAGACAATCGCTGGCATTTGCTCTGTTCTTCGACTAACAACACAATGACAAAGAATCTGTCATAATTACAGCTTACTATAAAAAGCTCAAGCAAATTAGAAAGGAGAAGATGGTCTGTGCCAGATATGCTAATTAACAAAAGTGAAATTTGACCTTGTTTGTAGATTACGCAAATGCACATAAACAGGCTGGATTTGGAAGTGTTCAATTTCAGCCTGTGACTCATGAATCTATCAATATCCAGTAATTTTATCTTAAACATGTGAGATTTCTCATGAGCTCAATGCCCCTCATAGACAGGCTGTGTGGAGAAAAGAGACCTGGGTTTTGATGACTCAGTAGCAGTCCTTAAGTCAAATAAATGCAAAATCAGAAATGGAAACACACACACACATTCTGAAACACATACACCCTCTCTTTCATAAACACACACAGAAAGAAATACACACATAAACACACACACACACACACACACACACACACACACACACACACACACACACACACACACACACACACACACGGGTACACACACACACAATATCTATATATATTCTCTCACAGCCTTGCTATCAGTTCACACTGCTGGCTGAGGCATCTCCTTCTCCCTGACATGAGGTAACAAAAGCTGAGCTTCCCTCTCAGGAGGCGGCATGAGAAAGCTCACCTGGTGACAGCACTTTGTCATTGGACATTTCTCCAGGCACAAGTTCTGGAGCCCGACGGTACACTCATCCCTGGGTGACCACAAAATACACAAGAAAGCTGTGAGTGACAAAGTCAACAAAGTACAAAAAAACCCTTGGCCCACACCTGGGCACAAATAAAAACAGAAGAGTAGCAGTTTATGAATGACCTGACTGTTTCACTAATAATCAAAGCATGAGATATGTGAATGGGATTAAGGCTTCTACTCACACTCACTCTAATAAGGGCAGAGATGTGCAAAAGTGAGAATGAACGCAAGAAAGGATTGCTCACTTTTTTGCCTCATGTCTGCCAGCTTTTCAGGGACCTTCATTTAGCCATGTCCAGAAAGGTTAGGGGTTGACAGATGAAGCAGACAGTTGAATGCCCTGGATCAAGGGTCCAAGCCCACCTCTCTCTCTTTCTCTCTCTCTCTCTCTCTCTCTCACACACACACACACACATGCATGCGCTCGCTCACTCCCTGCCTTCCTAAAAATAATTTCTCTCCTTAGGTCTTCACACCCTTAGACATCGCTTGTGAAATTACTGTAATCTGCCAGGGAAAAAAAATGAACAAAAAGCCTTAATCTCTTCTTAATTGAATGTTATGCTATTACCATAACCTCTGTCACAGCCCCCTGGGAAAAGCTTGTATAAGATCAGTAAGTATGCACTCCTCACTGGCCAGTACAGCAGTATGCAAGCCCAGAGATGTATAGTAAGTAAGGAAAAATACTTCACTACAGAATTTAAGGGTGTTTTGGGAGTATCTATAATTTAGTTGAGTTGTTAAAAATCTGCTAACTTTCATTTACATTCAACATTACCAAGCCAGTGATGCATTTTGAGCTGAAAACGGCACTAATAATTAATGGGATGTAAATATGAACAGCTTTAAACCCAGAATGCATCACTGGCTGTAGCTGACTGCAGTAGGCTTGGTAATGTCAAATGCTCCTAATCTCTCAATCTGAGCTGAAGTTCGAAAATTCTCAGGTGATCGCAACCTCCAAAGGATGTCAGTTTTGCTGGCACGTCATAAGGATGTCAGTTTTTCTGGCACCTCTGGAATGTCCATGTCTAATGCAGACAAGACTTGGACTATTAAGATGACTGGTACTGCATATGACAGCTCTTCTAAGCACTTTTGTAGGGCATTTGTGTCACTTATGTAGTAGTGTATATATGAGCTTGCAAAAAAGGCCTCTTACTCAAATTCAACCCATATCCCTGTTGCTATAGTTCACTGAGTGTAGTTGATAGGAAGAAGAGAGGAAGCATTTGGTATAACATTGATTGAATTTGCCAACCGGCAGCTAACACTAACTGAAAGGGGTGCAGAAAACTGAAACTAACTTTCCATGTCATTATGACTTAACATTAGCTGTCTTTTTGCCATTCAGTCCTCGTGCCAAATTTTCTCATTCCTCTCGAGCACTGGGGATATGGGTTGATTTATGCTAGATCTTCCCTTTAATTTATAAGGGAAAAATCTATACAAATCTGGGGTGCTCTGAGGATGGGAAAAGACTGCCTGCTTCTGTGTTTTGTTGAATCTTGCATGTTGAGAGCAATGCTTTTGTTGTTTTCAACATTTCCCATGCCTTTTATAAAGGTCTGACAGGTATCACACCAAATAGACACCAGGTTCATTTAATAATTGATATGTGCATAATCTTCCAGTGCATTTAATTGCATAGCCTTGATTAAAGTCATGGATTGCACCATATGTCCAATTATGCAAACAGAAGCGGCTTCCTCAGCCACCTTCTTTCAGAAATTAAATTTGGGCTTTGAGGGAACACAATACCGACCCAATTAAATCTACACTAGTCAAATAATGTATTTTGATAAATAATGTATCATTCCCCGGTTCTATTAAAAAGTATTCAGAATTAGATTTTTTTTCATGCTGCAATTGTTCAGTCCTCTTGTGTGTTGAGTTAGGGCCTCTTATTATATTTTAATACTTGACAATAATTTGGGGTGATTTTGCATGTTGTCAGAGTTATCCACAAGCACACAGGCATATTTTCTTTGTTTTACTTCTGATAGAACAACCTTTTTGTGCATTGATATGTATTGATCACTTGAACAGATATAACCTACTGTGTTGTGCTGCACTGTGTGTGTGTGTGTGTGTGTGTACTGCGAATTCATATGTACTTTTGTTGTTCCAGTTTATGTAGAAATTCATTCCAGTTGCATCCATCCTTTGCTCTTTTTACTGTAAGTGCACCAAAAATCCTCTTCATTTCTCTCAGAGTCATGCACTCTTGCCCTGACTCTGAAAATTTAGAAACACATCACATCATGATGGCGATCCAGTCTTACAAGCCAGTCCAACAAGCTAGAGACACTGTTATATCTGATCTGACATTTTAGATCGTTTAAGGCTTTGGATTTTCCATAAAGAAGTAACAGGCCTTTAAAATCTCTAATCAAATCTGGAAAAAAACGACTGGGCCAAGGTCAGCACAGTTCACAGTGCTTGTGGCCGATGGCCTCTCTTGCAGTAGAGTCCATATAAGTCTTCTGATTGTGTCTAGTTGGCTCACAGCACTGTTGTAAGACCTCCTCTAATATCCTTGGATTAAAATCTTAAACTTGAGGGCCTTGTTAAATCTTCAGGCAAGCTGTGTGCTTGATTGAATCACCGACTGAGGAGCTGCAGCTTGATGTGGTCACCAAGCCTGAGCCTCTCCTTGTGTTTGTGCCTGTGTCATGTCTCGTAAACGTGTACCAATTCACGTGCTGTAAAAGCGGAACCATCACAGTGCAAAGGTCAAGAAAATATCTCTTCGCTGCCCATGAAACACTTTTGAATAATCAAAGAGCTTTTTTAAAAATGCACCATCTTCATTTGGATTCCATCATCATCCAGTGTTTGTATGTAAAAGAATGGACAGATAGAGAAAGTGTGTCTAATGGACCTCTACCCACACCTGTTCACAACAATAAGCTCCCATATGAGTCTCTGGCTCTTAAACGTTGTCAATGTACACAACACTACACAATGGCCAGCACTAATGTCGGAGTAATTGAGCAAGAAGTTGATGCATGAAAATGGGAATCCATGAAAAAAGTCATGCCTTGCATATGTAACTAGCTGATAGCTGCACAATGTGTACATTTGTAAACGTCCCTCCCCTCCCGAACCAGAGTAGTTGTAGTTAGTGAAACTAGCACCCTGGAGTGGAGTTGCCAAATTTAGCCCAGTGTGTGGTAGGCTGTACTGTGCTGGTTAACAACGGTTATAGTGTGTTTTCCTATTTAGATTGTTGTTTATGCAGCAGCATGTGAGTGAGTGTGTGGGGATGAATCCAGGTGGTATACCAAGGTGCCATCTATTCCAGAGGTCAACCATTGGACTCAGCGTGTCAAATAATCCCAGAGGATTCATAGCCTCACTCTGTTAACTCAGGTCTGTGCTGGCGACTTTCCAAGCCTCTCACTTCTTTAGCACCAGCTTGGCCATTTTACAGTTGGGGGTTTCATTACTAACTGTAAATGTGTGAAATCAATAACAACTTAACCCCCCCCCAACACACACACACACACACACACACACAATCACAGCTGGGCTGCCTTAAAACAGCATGAGTGACCGCTCATTAGACCTCACAAAATCCAAGGTTAAGGCACTGATGATAGATCAGATTCTTCTGTTTTTTTTTCTTTTTGGTGTGTAGAGGCAGCGGTAAACAAACATGAAGAAATCACTGCTCTCTGGTGCTTTTCTCAAGAACAACATGGGTGAGTCTCAAGGGTTATATAATGGATGATAAGAGATTGCTTTTTGATAGAGGTCAAGGCAGGCTAACTAAAATTTGCAATGAAGGTTTAAGTTGGGTCATTCATCCAACTGTGACAGGTTGAGACTTTTGACACTCAGATCTGGGAACATCCAGTGCGTGTGTTTGTGTGTGTTTCTGTCTGTGTGTGTGTGTGTTTAAATGAATAACCATGAGCTGTGTGGCTGCAGATGCGGCTGCAGATGCGCACCATGTGACGGCAAGAATACACTGTCACTTTAAGAAAACTCCTGGAAACTGTGTCAAACTGAAGCACTGGCACGATTTCCCAAATGCTCTTGATCAATGAGAAAATGCGAGCTGAAGAGGGTAGAACCTCCAGAGACTCTGCTGTGATTATATCTGGAGAAAGTGCGGCTCACATTCCTGATTATCTCACAAGACATAAGCGCATTCACACAAGGCCCCACCACAACATCAAGACAATCTGCCAAGCAGAAAACACACAATTATTATTAAAATTATTCTCTCTGCTTTCAGATTTTTTTTTTCAAATACACTGTTGTTCTGTTTGGATTAAAAATGACAGTTGCATAGCTACAGAGTCATAACACGGAATGTTATTATTTCAAATCTGTATTATTTCTGATCAGTGAGAAATGGGCCAACAGACTTTGAATGAGTCATCTGGATGGTCTTTCCATGTACACATGCAAGATGAGTTGCAAGTAAGAGTTTTTCATCTGCTTCTTATGCTGATATTTGAGCATTGAACTGACAGGGTAAATAACTGAACCACTGGATACACATACCCATAAACTCAGAAGCAACATGATTCTATGCTCTGAGATAAGTTTAATGTTAGGACAAGATTTCAACCTGAATTTTGAATGTGATGGGTGTGATGCATGTTTTCATTTGGCTTAGCAAGGATCATACAGTTAAACAAAAACACACATGAACAAACCTATGGTATAGATAGGGTCCTTCATTTCTTTAAGGTGCTGTAATCCTATGTGTCCCCCTGGTGGTGCTTCACTGAATTGCAGTCAGAGGATCACAAGCACATCTGCAGTCAGTTGCAAGATGCCCACTTCTCTTACTAGTGAGAGAATGTACTGGGTATATACAGTCAATCATTACAAACAAAGACAATCAATCATTTAAAACAACAAAAGCAATTTGTTGGACCTTTGGACCTATGGACAAGTGACCCTGAGATCAGCAGTTTTATTCACTAAACTTAAATTTGACAGTTGGCAGGTTCTCCCATTCAAGCAAGAAAATTGCCATTCACCAAGAGAGCCAGACTTTGCCAGGACTGTCAGTGTGTTAAGAGATGGGCCATAGCTTGCCCATCAGGTGTTCTTTCCCTGTGCCCTGAAGCGTGGTTTCCAGACAGTGAAATGAGCGTTTAGAGGTCCTGTGTTCCCACTCATTGTCTGCTGCTTCTGCTCTCTTCGTGACCCCTCACAAAAATACCAGATTACAGCATCTGATCTCTGAGAATCACATTCTGTTGTGTCAGAGTGAATAGCATGTGTTCCCCTGATCTCACTTCCTACTGTGTGTGTGAGACTGTGTGTGTGTGTGTATGTGTGTGTGTGTGTGTGCGTATGGGAATCTGTGGTACAGGGGCTATCCCAAAGGTTGAGGTGTGGTTGTTGAGCCATCATAGTCAATAAAGCATCATTTTGTATCATATTTTCAAAAGTTTTTAATATTAGGCTAGACCAATTTTTAAATTAGGCTACATTAATTATGTAAATGTACATGTGTGTTTGTGCTCTTAGCTGATTGACAGCAGATTAATTCTCAGAAGAGACCATTGATTTACTTAACATTTACATGCAGTGTAACCAGCTTTGAAATAAAATTTAAATTTTAACCTTACTTTTTGGAAGTACAACAAACACATCTTATTTGTAAACAAAGGTTATAAATAGCCTGCTACTTCTCTCTGCCCATTACCCGTAAGACATTGATTGTGTTCAACATTGTTGTAATGCTCTTACTATCATCATTTAAAGCCTGCTGTATGCCTATAAGCATCTGTGATTGTTCTCTGATCTCTTTGGAAATCGCTGTCAATCAGGATGACTAGCCGGGTAATAAAACCAAACCCTTGTTCTACACTTTCATTTCATACAGTGCTAGGAAGGCAAGGCCAGGCTAAAGGATGACCACATGGATGTGCAGAAAAATTAAAATAAACTCACACATTTGTTGTTCACACAGTTTACAAGTAAATGAAACAAAAACAAGGCCATTTTTTTAACAAATGTATGCAATTGATTATTGTTTATTTGTTGCTGACACTTCACTGCAATATCAACATATGAGGCAAGTGAAATAAAGCAGCTTATATATGAGGCATGAAAGATGAAGCACTGTAAAACTCTTACAGAGTCATGTGCGTACAATTTGCATAGCATAGCAATCGCATTACTTACATAACTGCATTCAAAGAGATTATGGTTATGTCTGGGGGAAGCATCGGCCAGTCATATCCTTTTACTGTAAAACGAAAACTATCAAAGAATCATTTACATCATATACTATCACTACGTCAACATGTGGTGTGTTAGAGTGGTTTCATTATCTGTTCAGTTCTATCACATTTTCAACACATTACACAATGAGGCTGTTTCCACTTATCTCGAAATGGTCACAAACCGGCCTGCCAAAGATGATGTGAACTATGAAAAGCACCATTGATTATAACCTATTAAAAAACGACTTTCCCCTCCAGTTCCCTAACCTCATCTGCCTAAACCATTTCCCTCATAGACCACAGCCTTTCTGATGGCCTCTCTCTATGGTTGGCGTGGTAGACTGTAGAGTACCTGCTTCCTAGCAACATGCAGAAAAAAACACAAGACTTAATTTAAGAGAAGCTAAAGGAAATTTAGCATGAATCAATCATGGCGGTTTCCTGTGAAATGACACAGAGTGCCAGCACTGTTATGTTGGTGGTGTGGCAGTTCAGGAGGTTGGCTTCTTCCTGACGATCCTCCTGCGAGTGGGCACCGCGGGTGCTGGGTTGGGCGCAGCTGGGTTGGGCGCAGCTGGGTCAGCCTGTGGAGTACTGGATCGGGTAGCACCGCCCAATGCCCTCTCTGCCTTCAGCTCATCGATGAAGGTCTCGATGGGTCCGAACTTCGCAGCGACATCACCGAGGTGTTCCTTCAAGGCGTTGAACTCTTTGTACAGGTCATCCAAAGCCTCAGACAGTGTTGCAATTCTGAAGGAAAACACAAAACAAGGACAAACCAACTCATTGTCTTAAACTGTGTGTGTGTGTGTGTGTGTGTGTGTGTGTGTGTGTGTGTGTGTGTGTGTGTGAGGTAGACAGAGACAGAGTGAAAAAGAGAGAGACAGAGGGAGAAATAAACAGAGAGAGGGAGAGAGAAAGGAGCACTTGGTGGTAAGAAAGAGAAAGAACATGGGATTCTGTTGCAGGCCTGACCAGAGGTATTTTGGTTGCTGCTTGTCTGGAACTCTGAGGCCTGCAAGATGACCACCTTCCAAACCATAAGAAATGAGAACATTACATAATATACCATGCAAAACTCACTCAGCTGCTGTTTTTCATTTTTCTGTAATTAAAGCCTTGAATAGATTTTTCAACATATTTAGATAAATACTTGTATTCAGTCCCATATGGATTTCATTAAGGACAGATTGTTAACAAAACATGAAATATAGAGGTTGATGAGATAAATAACAATATATTACCTGGCATAGTCAGGCAAAAGTGACTGCTGGTCATTCAGCAGAAGATTCTTCATCTGATTCAGGATGTCAAATCTCCAATTGTCTAAAACCTCTGTGAGGTTGGCGACACCACGCATATTCACCTTCTCTGCTGCAAACCCAAAGAGGCCATCTTGATTTCATCTGTACTCCAAAGCTCAAATTGACCCGTTTTCACAGGGTAAATGCAGAGGTTCAAATCTGTCTTTTTCTCCTACTTTTTTTAGCAGAAACAACAAAACGTCACTTCATAGCATTAAAAAAAATCAATCTAATTTCACTCTTATAATTTATCTTACAAATCTTCCTCTGAAAAACAACCGCATCTGCTTCAATAAACAAATAGGCCCACATGGTAACCCAATATAGAGTGTAGAATTCTTACAGCCATCGCGGTAGTTCCATTCATTGTTGCTTGCGGTGCTTGTGCGTCTTCTCTGGGCCATCACTGTCACCATAGCCACAGCCAGTAACAACACACTCACCCTGAGGCTCATGGTGGCAAATTCCACTACCTATTGAGTCATAACAACCAGGTGAGGCAAATTTGCTGGTGGCATCCACATGCACATTCAATGAGTCATAGTTACAAGCTAGTATTAATAATTAATAAGTGTCTGTCAACAAGAGAACAGTTCAAGCAACTTAAGAGAAAGTTCTACTCTCAGGCAATCTGATGCAATGTATCAGATTCCAATTGGTGCATGAGATACCTTCGCAGCATGCAAAGCAGATGTAAACTGCACTGCAAGCTTGTGTGAGTAGCCACACTGAAGTAATAATAGTATGTAAGTATGTAAGTATTTTAGCATATGTCCGAGTCAGGTTATAATTTAGGGGGTATTCTACTAAACATAACCTTCTCAAAAGAAAGTGCCACTACAAAATCTTTGGAGCTGGTGCAGATTTCTTTTTTTTTAATGACATGAATTTGCTGCATTATAAATATCTCCATCAACCATATGTGCAAAGTCAGATTAAACTTGAGCAAATATACACTGAAGCATATTTTATCTTATTTACTGGATCAAGTTGCAATACCAAACAAAACACAATAGCCTATATGTTTACATAAAAATGAATGTGTTCCTTTTGAATTTAATTTTTACAGGTTCACAACACATAGTTCTGGAAGTTAAAATGCAAGACTTTAAATCAAGCTGAGCCTCGGTGACGATGAAAGTCTCTTACCTCCACTGAAGTATTCGAGAATTTGATTAACTGTCTTCTGAGCAGACCGCACTCCAGAGCACACCAAATATACAGCTTGCTCGCTCACTCGCTCTCTCCACTTCTTTCCACTCTTCTTTTCTCCACCTCCTGGCTCTCTCCTGATGATGTACAACAAGCACTGAATTTCTTGTCGGAGCAAGCCAATGTGGTTTGGATTACAGAGCTATAGCCCTCAGGTCTGTGTTCTTAGAGCAGGATTGCCTGTTTTTATTAGTAAAATGCACCCAGGACTGCTACTGAAATAATAACATAAAAATAACTAATAACATGAAAAATAACTAACATCACAACACAGAATAACCTGCCATAATGCACGCTTGTAAATATAGGCACTAGAGGAATTTGTGTGCCAATTTTGTAGGTAACTGATAAGTTAGGTCATGGTCTATTGTATAACACCACCTGATGTGGTTAGAAAACTGACAATAAATTATGCTACAAAGGCCAACAGGCTCACTTGATTGTAAATGACCATGCAGGCTTTGCATGTGTACATTGCCCGGCTATGGCAACAATATCATAAAATTGTTCAAATTATGCCATTATTTTCCCCATTAAGCGATGGAAATTCAAAATTTAAAAATAAATAGTCTTTGTAATAAAAAGTTTTGTTGTCATTTCATCCAGATACACTAGTGAGACGAAACAACGTTTCACCATGGATTCAAGTGGTGCTACATTTAAAATATATAGAAAGACGAGACGGGCTACATTGTGCAATTAGGCTACATGTAGTGCACATACAATATACACATAAAGTGTGTCAGACAACAGACAACAAGACAGGGCATACGTAGACTTGTTACAGAGCACTGATCGTTGTACGATAGGTTCACAGTGTGATGATGGTAGGACATAAAATATTTAGCAGAATAGAAAAAGTGCTGTTGTGCATTCAGTTCAGTGTCAATAAACTCGTCATGTTTTGTTGTTCGACAGTCTGACTGTTTGAGGGAAGCTCTTCCCCATTCTGGAGGTGCACGCAGTTATAGCAAAGATCATTGAATACTGCTCCGCCTTTGCTCTCTCTGGTTATATTGCGGTACCTTTTCCCTAATAGCAATAGTGTAGTTTGCATCATTTTCTTGATAGAAGTCTTTCTTGTTAGGAGTGACTTTAATCCATAGACTGGTATTTAATCACTGTAGGTTTGCCAGTTCACAGTCAATCAGTGTAACCACCTGGGCTATCATTGGTCACGTCAAATGTCCATCATCTATCTACATCCGTTTCTACATCAGGTTGCCAAGGTTACTAGGCACAGCGGACTCCTCGCACCTACGCAGTATGCACTGCTAGCATTGCTAGAGACACTTTTGCAACTTATTTCCTTCTTCTTTGTATTTGGCAACGTAAATATTTCGTGCTGTTGGGATTGTTTCTTTAATCAAATCATGACACTCACAACAATAAAAGACGGAGAGTACACCGCAACAATCTATAAAATGGTGAGTCGATGTTGCTAACTTCAGACAGCTAATATTAACGTTAACATTAACTTTGTTTATCCAGCGTTGTATAGGTAGATAGCGATAGCCAAGGTAAACGTCAATAACTGCTATACTGTTTTTAACAGTCTGATTACAGAAACCTTTTACAATTGCAAATGTACGTTAACGTTTCAAAGACACTAGTAGCTAACGTTAACGTCTGTATCACGAGAGTCTAGCTGGTCTTGCAGTTAGCTATCGATAGATATCCTAATTATGCACGCTTCAACTACTTTCTTGCGAAGATGTGATAATAGATGGAAAATGTCAGGTTAAGTTGGTTTGTTAGCTAGCTAACGTTGAGCTAAACATTAACGCAAAACATGTTTTCACCACTCAAGATCAAAGATGGGCGGTATGGAGATGCTATCCACATCCTGAGCAACGAACTACAGAAACAAATGAAGGCAAGTGTGAACGAAGTGCAGCATATTAACATTATGTTGTAATTTAATGTCCACAAGCTTGTGGCATAATTAACGTAACAGTAGACGCATTATTGTTTATTCTTTTGTGTGAAACCCTTTAAGAAACACTATGTAACTTTTCCACCACTATTTGGGGTAACGTTGTCCTTTTTATCAGACAATTCGTTTTTGTACCAATTTGGATGGTCATGAAGGGTGGATAAACACAAGCCTTCCCACTAGCCATTTAGATGTACTAGGGTACGTCTAAATTTCTAGGCTAGGGAACTACCTCAGAATAAAAGAAAACCTTGTAACAGCATGAGAATCACCAATAAGAATCTTCTAGCAGTGCCAATATGACTGGAAAACGTTTGGATGGTTTTATGTGCCAGTGGGCAGTTCACTAGTTTTACACAAAAAAAATCCCATGGTGTAACTTTATTACTCTAACTTCAAGCCCGTTTCTCATTCATTCACTCTACAGTCGAGGGCTGCACTGTCGCTCCTAGGTTACTGCTACTACCACATACAGGACTTCACCAATGCTGCAGACTGCTATGAGCAGCTCACTCAGTTGCACCCAGAGGTTGAGGAGTACAAACTCTACTATGCCCAGTCACTGTACGGGGCATGTGCCTTTTCTGATGCCATGAAAGCTACGTTTCTGCTGGACAATCCAACCAGTCATACCAAAGTATGTTGCCAAGTTAAATAGTGACTGTAGTGTAATTGTACAGTACTGTGTATTGCCTTATTCAATAGTATTCTACTTAAGCAATGTAACAGGAGTGGGAGTGGGGTTGTTAGCAGATAAATCCACAGCTGTGGTTCAGCCGCAGGCACAAAGCTGAAGGCAACCACGAGTGTTGTATTGTACAATAAACAATAGCATTACACTGGCCAATATTACAGATAGAATGCATATGGATACTACTCAAGAGAAGAGTGAAATAATGTTATGGATTGTTCTGCTTGTTCTGTGGAAACAATTGTGGTCACTAGTCCAAATAAAATAAATAATTAATATTTCATTTCAGATGATTAAACTGCAGGCTGCCATTAGATACGGAGAGGAAGAGTATGCAGGAGCAAAGGTGAAAAGAAATATGTCTTATAGATGGAACATATGTGCCATAATTATGAGATGTTCATCCACCACACACTAGATCTATATCTTTTAGGCTTTGTGTGGTGTGGTCAAAATAATGTAGATTCCTAAGAATATGACACAAGACATTGTCCATGATTCTATGTGGACTGTTGTGGAGAAGAAAACCACCATTTTGTTTTTGGCTGTTCAGACCTTGGTGGAGCAGCTGCCTCAGGATGATCCAGATTATGACGTGGATCTTGGCTGCTTGCTTTTCAAAGAGGAAGAATATGAAGAAGCCTGCAAGAAGTTCATGTCCTCCATGCAAGTGCTAGGCTACCAGGCAGGTGAGCATTATGCTTGTGATCATACTCTAACTTAGCCATACAATGTACGTGCACAACTGTGCAGTTTTGCCCATGCTTAATCAGGTATTCTTGTATAAAGCTGCAATGTAAATTTTACCATAAACAAATCACAGAGTTATTGTAGTATCTGTTGAAAATATGTGACAACTGTGACATACTGCATGTTGCATCAAAGCTATTTGGCTTCAAGAAATGTATGCTGGGGAAAAGACTGACTGACTAAATTATCCTTCATCCATACCTTGCACACGAAAGTATGGGTTCAGTATGCCTTTCCACACCAAAACCACAGACAGTGTTTACAAAGACTGTGGTGGGAAACAGAAGCACCCACACCCTTTCATAGCTGTGCTTAGACGCAGCTGCTGCCAAGGCAAGCATTTAGGCTGGCCTCAGGGTAGTAATTCCGACCGGAGTTTGTATGGTTTTGGATGTGGAGCAGAAACCTGTGTGTTCTGTGACCTTTGCACAGAAAGAATATATTTTAGAAAGACAGATGAGCCTGACTTTGAACCTTTGTTCAGTTTTAAGGTGTGTGTGTATGTGTGTGTATATATGTGTGTGTGTGTATCTGTGTGTTTCAGATTTGGCGTACAACATCGCTCTTTGCCACTATAGCTTAAAGCAATACGCATCAGCTCTCAAATATATTGGCGAGATCATAGAACGAGGAATACGAGAACATCCAGGTATGCATCAACAGACAACAATCTCAACGTGATATGATATTTTTGCTCTTTAATTTGTCCGTGTAGACAGTAAATGCAAGCAATTACCTAAATTAATTTTACAAAATAGGAAATATATTTTTGCTGTTGGGTGAAAAACATGCATTTAAAAAAAAAATGAATTTCATGTTGTGAAATTAGGCTTTATATCTTAGCCCGTGGTCATATAATTACATGTGAAATATATCTAAAATTCACAGACCAACATGATGACTGACCAAAAGCATTGTTTTATGAAAAAGTAAAACAAAATGAACAATGAAAATTTCACCCAACAGTGACGATATGTACATATACCCTTGTGTAAAGTGGAGACCCATTGTGAATGTGTTTGTTGGCAGTCATCTTGATACTTTCTCTCATCAAAGGTTAATTCTTCCATCTAAAAATACTTATTGAGGCTTTGTTTTCTTCGATATCAGAGCTCAGTGTTGGCATGACAACAGAAGGTTTTGAGGTGAGAAGTGTGGGCAACACTCTAGTCCTGCATGAAACCGCCCTGATTGAAGCCTTCAACCTCAAGGCGGCCATTGAGTACCAGCTCAAGAACTGTAAGCCTGAAAATCATTTTCCACAGTTTCAGGTGTATCAGCTGTTGCTGGTTTTCATCCCAATTTTTATATGTTTATTTACAAATTCACATAAAACATATGAATATCGGTGTAATGTGAATAGAAATTTCAATTCAGTTGCTGGGGTGTAGATTAATGCTACTTTACTTCAATGCTACTCCATTTAATATTGCCTCATGATCTACTAGATTTCTAATATCTAAACCTTCTCACACTGTCCTGGCTCCATGAACAGGCAAAAAATGGCGGGGGACAAGCTGTCCTCTGAACAATTACAATCCATTGCTTACAGTGTCTCAGTAAGCACTGAGGGGACAGGAGAGTAATACAATACAAGTTGTGTTGGACAAAGCCAAGTGCACCCCTATTCAGTACTACTGTGTTGAAGTGATAACGATGAGCTCCATTCAAAATTGTAATCGGGGCATTAAAGAGGAAATACGGAGTGAATTAATCCATAGCCCTCTTGTTTGAGGTCACCAAGTGCTGTCTGTTGGAAAAAGAACAAGAAAATTTGATACAATATAGCCTGAATAGCAATCTGGCAGCTAATATTAAATGAATGGGGCCTAGGAAAATGTAACTGAATGTGAGTTTCTGTGCCCCATTTAGTTAGTGCTAACAACTATTTGGTCTATGTTGTGTCTAAGTGTTCTTTCTTTTTTGTTCTTCTTTTTTCTGCCAACAGCACCCTGTGACCTTAAACAATAGGGCTATGGATTGATTCACACTAGATTTCTCCTTTAATCTATAGATAAATTTATACATGCTGTATAGTCACACACATATGCTGTCTCTGTTTTACAGATAATTCAGCTCAAGAGGCCTTGACGGACATGCCTCCAAGATCAGAAGAGGTAACTTCTTACACATTCTGTCATTCAGCTGAATGGGTCACTGACACAAGTCCCATCACTGGTTTTCTAATCTCTGTCCCTCTCTTTCATAGTTTCTCCTCTTTGACGGGCACTGTCCTCTGCCCAAATCTGACTTTGTGTTCTCTCCCAATGACTCACAGTGTCGGCGGCGTAGCAAGATAAGACAACAGCGCCTATCTGGGTGTCATCTCTGCGTCGGCTAATTAATTCTCGGGTTAGGTCACAACTTGGTCACTGCTGGAGCCCGCTAGCATCAATGGCTCGTCATCAGGCTGACATTAGCAGGCAGCATGTATTGACATTTGGGATGGTGTGGAGGAGCTGAGACGAAGGGGTGGCGGGGGGCAGACAACAGTCCTTCAGAGTTAAGGATTAAGAGGGTTAAGAGATGAGATTTCCCCTGGTGTGGTGTCCTTAGAGTTAGATCAGTTCACAGTGATGCTGAAATGTTCAGCTCTGACTATAATCCTTACCCACATGAAAAAGAAAATGACTCAAATAATGTGACTATGTAAAGTATAGAAAGTGGAGGTTTTTTTTTGTTGTTGTTTTGTTATTTCTACAAGTGCGACAACAGTGGCTGGGTGCAGCCTTGGCTTGCCCATGCCCTGAGCTGGCCTGTTATGTCGATACACATTCCCTGCCCTTTTCTATACTTAGTTTTCATCTGTGAAATACCCTGGGGTGTGTGCCTTCCATGCAGAAGGAACATAGTTTGGCACGATGAGCTTCTCCCTGGGCTTGGGTGGTGCAGTGAAGGGGTTTTTCCATCCCCTCGGCGCTCGCACTGCTGAGGCCTGCCTAAGGAAAGAGAAAAAGAGACCCACACCTGCCTGCCTGCTGGAATGACAGCGGACTGCCAGAACAAGTCCTTGCTCTAGTTAATTCTGGCAAAATATAAGAGCAAACAGAGCTCTATACCACCCTATCACACACACACACACACACACAGAAACGTATATACACACTTAATCTTCTCCTTGTTTAAGTCCGCATTTAAGAGAGGAAAGCTATTTCTCCTGGATAACAAAAAACACACCTGCACTCTGGGAGTGAAGGGAAGGGGAGGGAAGAGACAGTGAAATTAGTCCAAAACAGATAAAAGTCACTTTGCATTTGACATGGAAGGGACTCCTTCTCTGTGAAGAAAGGAACAGGCTAGGTAGATACGAATACACAAAGGACGGTGAGGAAGGGTTCAGTCATTAGTTTTTTCAGTATCTTTCCTAAAGCATATTTTGCATGACTATAATGCTTCTTGTGAACTGATAGCTAAATGGGATGTGTTACAAAATGATTCAGAGACAGAGAGGAATTGAAGTTTTAAACTGAATTTTTAAAGTGAGCTACTGCCCCCTGCTGGTGTGTTCATATGCTTAAATTGATTCAGGAGAACTCCAGAGTTACTGAAGGGCACCACTACTTTCTCAAGTATTTAGTTAAATGGGGAATCTGTTTTTAATTAATTTTCTGCTTAGTAATTGCTGTCACTATTCAGCCATAAAATATTGTTAGGATGAAACTTGTTTTGTTATAGATAATATTCATTCAGTTTATAAAAGGTGTGTGTGTGTGTGTGTGTGTGTGTGTGTGTGTGTGAGGGAGAGATCATTCAGTGCCTGCAGCGATATTAAATCATGCATTGTTTGCTTTGGGAGCTGTTTTTGTTCTGGGAGATCAGGCGTTGCCTAATCTATTTTTAATACAGGAGCTCGATCCAGTAACTCTCCACAACCAGGCCCTGATGAACATGGACTCAAAGCCCACTGAGGGCTTTGAGAAGCTAGCCTTCCTCCTCCAGCAGAACCCCTTCCCACCAGTCACATTTGGCAACCTGCTACTCCTCTACTGTAAATACGAGGTAACAACGAGACACACGAGACACAACCCCAGCTAGCTATCTCTCCATTGTGATGACATGGAATATTCCATATATCAGTGTTCCGTCTGGTGTCTTTGGCATTTTGGATCATTCCAAAAGTGTGCCAGAACGGTCATTAAAAATAGATGCTCATACTCCCATTTTGTAGCCAATGTTGGGAGGCCTCTCATCTAAATTTTGCATGACAAGCCTTTTATTTCTCCCCTGAAAAAAGTACCCATGCTGTGTGTTATTGCAGTTTAAATTGGGCCCATGCTTTAGAGGACCCCTGCGGTTCTAATAAAAAAAAGCACTATGTTGGACCTCTTTGTTTTGGAAAGTGCACAGTTCATTAAAACAGCTCTCTCTCTCTATGTTTTTACCCTCTGTCTCTACCGCCAGTATTTTGACTTGGCTGCAGATGTTCTGGCTGAAAACGCCCATCTGACGTACAAGTTTCTGACTCCGGTATGCAATCTCTCTCTCACACACACACATGGATTTCATCCTCTTTACTGTGGTTCTGGATCTATGACTCCATTATTCATTTTATCCCAGAAAGAGGGGTTTTAATCTAATAAATGTATTTGTGAGTTCTTGTTGTCCCAGAGCCCAGTCTAAGTAGGGTGCTGTGAATGTGAATAAAGCATTTAGCTCTGTCCCACCAAATGGCCCAATCAATTGATATCAGTCGATTCCTCTGTCTGGCTTTGGAGCCACTGGGTTGAATTGGCAAGTGGACTGTGGCCTGTACTCCATCGGTAATCACATTTGAAATGCTAGACAAGAAGTTGCTTGGACGTGGGACAAAAATCACTGTTTTTACCATTTGCTCCTTCCCAGGAAGCTTGGGTCAGTTATCAGGTGACTGTTGTCTATTCATGGAAACAAATTATGGACGCCTATTAATACTGCTGTGTTTCTTTCTTTTTTCCCCTACAATGCAGTATCTCTATGAATTCCTAGATGCCATGCTCACATGCCAGACGGCTCCAGAGGAGGTAACGACATCAACAAACCTTTTAGCTGTCATCCCAAGAGTAATGAATTATACATGTGACAACTTCAGGAAATAAAGACCTGCTGACTTTTGTAGTCTAATTTGAGAACGCTGATGACTTGTCAACATATGGTTCACTGGCTATTATTATTGTCTTTTGTAGGCCTTCCGGAAATTAGATGAAATTGCTGGGAAATTAAGTGATCAGTTAAGGAAGGCAGCCAAACAGGTAAACTTTGACCTTTCTCACTCAGGTTCATAGAATACTGCGAAGCCTTTGTCCTCTAGTGCAGTGATTCCCAACAAGGGTATGTGAGCACACTGCAGGGGGTACATGAAAATATTTAATAATAATTTATTTCAATATTTAATAATAATTTAGCTACAACTAGTTTCCCCAGGGAGACAATAACCTGTGGCACTCTGCACCAAATGATTTTCATCTAATAATCAGTTGTGTTACGTTCTACTTTTGGAGAATCATCAACACGTATGAGTGAAGGGGTACTCATGGTATGACAAAAAGGCTGAGGGGGTACACAAGACAAAAAAATATTTGATATGTTGTGTTTGTAGTTTTACTCCTCTAGTTTCTAGTAAGTCAGGTAAATCTGAGTGCCTGTTTAGTAACAAATTTCAAAACTATACTGTAATGGAAACTGGAAATGGATGATTGACTTCTAGCTTCCTTGCTTGTTATATGTTTGCAATGGAGAATGGTGGAATGACCAGTTACCACTCCATTAGCCTTCAAGACAGTCATGGTCTGATTTGATGCATCTATAGAGTTATATTTATATTATGTGCATAGTGTAAAGGGAGGCCAACAGGAGGAGGCCTACCAAGCTTATTAAAGTAATGCAGTGTAGTAATTCCCCTTTTCATCTGCCGGGTATCCATTAACTGGTAAGAGGATATGCAATTTGTGTAAATCCAATGAGAAGGGTCATGCCCCTTCCCACTACATTAACATTATGTGCAATGCCAGTACAGGCGTTTTGGGTGCTCAGCAACATTGTCTCCTTTTTGTAAGTCGGCGTATAATTAAAATTAGGATGGTGCTGTTCTAAGGTAAAAGAACTTCATTGTGCTTTAATGTGAAACTGGTCACTCCCAGGTCCAGGATGCACGTCACACACGGGATAACGATTTGCTGAAGAAAGCCCTGCATGACTATGATGAGTTGGTAGAGAAGTGAGTACCATACAACATTGTGTTTCTAAACTATGGTAATCATGTTGAAAATATCTTTGTTGTCTTAATTGATGGCACATATGAACAGGAATATCACATTGTGAAATTACTTGCATAACCAAAAGGTTGTAAATCGACATTTCTGATTCAGTAAATCAATGTGGTCTGTGAATCGAAATATGCTTGTTTGAAGCTAGTCATGCCTATGATCCTTGATTTTGAAACCTGGGCACCCGGGTAGTCTTGATAGTCTCTTCTCAGAACTACAATGCCATAGACTACAGACTACACCTTCTTCTCTAGGTACATTCCTGTGTTGATGGCTCAGACAAAGATCTACTGGAACAGGGAGAACTACAGCATGGTGGAGAAGATCTTCCACAAGTCAGTGGAGTTCTGCAACGACCACGACACCTGGAAGCTGAACGTGGCCCACGTGCTCTTCATGCAGGAGAACAAGTACAAGGAGGCCATTGGTTTCTACGAACCCATCGTCAAGAAGCACTATGACAATGTAAGAGCCCAGATAACTATTAAGCATTTGCCTGAGCCTCTTTGAGAGATGGAGAGTGACATATATTTATTTCCATGGTATAATTCACCCTTGTGAGTGTAAATGCATGGTACACTATTAAAGGCACTAATGGTCTGTTATTGTATAATGTAACAAGTGGTTACCTATAGCATATAGAGATAAATCCTATTTTTGTTTACCAGCTGTACTCACTAAGAGGTATACCTTAGGCAGTGGCTTTTTGGTGCCAAATCAGGTGTTACTTAATAAGATTTTGCCCCAATTTATTTTATTACAGTGTATATGTAGACTACATAATGCATTCATTAAATTGTATTTTTGGTGGTTTATTACAGTACAAAATGTTCTTTTGCCCCCTCCCCCTGCTAGTTGGAACAGTGTAACATTCAGGAGTGTCCCTGCAAAAGAAAGCCCTCGGTAACAAGAGTTGTGCCTGCTGGTTGCAGTGTTTTTCTTGGAAAGCATGGGAAATTGACATGTGTTGTTTTGTTTCAATTTGTTTGTTTGAATGCTTGTTTAAAATGGTTATTGTATGTTTTTATATTTTTTTGTTTGTGTTTTTGTGTTTATAACCTTCTGCTCTAATATCAACCCTCCACTTCCCCGTTTTTGGCAGATTCTCAATGTCAGTGCAGTAGTCTTGGCTAACCTCTGTGTGTCATACATCATGACCAGTCAGAATGAGGAGGTGAGTAGGAGGTGTGTGTGTGTGTGTGTGTGTGTGTGTGTGTGTGCGCGTGCGCGTGCGTGCATCCATGTGTCTGTGTGTGTTTTTTGTGTGTGTTTGTGTGTGTGCATGTGTTTGTTTGAAGGTTACTGTCACTGCATGAACTTTGTTGCCTGTTTTCTCTGAAGGCTGAGGAGCTGATGAGAAAGATCGAGAAAGAGGAGGAGCAGATATCCTACGATGACCCTGACAAGAAAGTTTTCCATCTGTGTATTGTAAATCTTGTAATTGGGTGAGTACTGCTTCCCTACTACAGAGGGTGGCACTTTTGGATTCTTTGTAAACTTCTAGAGTCCATGGAGTCATTAAAGGACCTATGAAAGGAAAGGTGACATCCATACCACTGTACTATCACGCCAAACCATCTCACATTTCCACTTCTGGTTTGGGACTGGCCAGTACAGTATTATGGCCCTTTTGACCAGTACCAGCTCAGTTTGGCTCAGCTCTACTTGCTTTTTGTGCTTTTCCATTACTAAAAAATCTGGTACCTGGTACCATTCTTGGTACCACCTTTGTTAAGGTTCCAAGCGAGCTGAACTGATACCACAGATAGTATAGAGCTATAGCAACCAGTTTAATTAAACTGTACTTTTATACAGTGGAAAACTAAACATCCAAAACCAAACTAGAGTACAGTACAGTAGAGTACACTAGAGCACAGTACAGTACAGTACAAGAGTACAGTTAAGTAGAGTCTAGCATAATATTATCATTAATATTATTATTGCTGATAGAATATCCTAATGCTACCTTTTATACACATCATATCTATTTTCAACTATATTCAAATCATGCCTAGGACTCAATGCCTTGTGAAGATTTGGAAAATTAAATATTGTATAGAAAAAAAAATAAACATTGTGTTGTGATGAACTAATATGGTGTTGTAATATATACAACTGATGTGGATTTTTATCGAATTCTTTTGGTTTAGGGTTGTCTTGAGCACAGCTTTGTATTCACTTGTATTTCATACAGCTGCCACATGTGGTAGAATATAATATTAGAAAGCCTGTCTGGTGTTTGCTGGTTTGTGTGTGAACTTTTAGAAGATACACGGGCAGCACAATACTTGGATATAGTTGACATTACGTCAGTATGGTTGTTTCTTCACATTCTGTTGCTGTTGTAGATCATTTGTGGATGCTTTCACCTAAAAAAACAGCACATAGCACCTCTAGATCATTAAGGTAAACAGTATGTTGGAAGAGATGTTGAAATATCATGTAAATCTCTTTATATTTACAGGACATTATACTGTGCCAAAGGGAATTATGATTTTGGTATTTCACGTGTCATCAAGAGCCTGGAGCCTTATAACAAAAAGGTTTGTGTCCAGCCTGGTACTTCCACACTTCTCCGCAATACTGCATGCGTAGGTTAGTCTGGTTACATCATTTTTAATAACAAGTCCTCTGATCCATCCAGACCCAGTGAAACTCTGATCATCTCTGACCCGCTTTAAAACACAGCAAAGCTAGCAGCTTATTTTCCTGATTCCAACCCAGAAACCTGCTCTGTATCCTCATATACAACAGCTGAGTAAACACCCTCCAGAAGGCCATTTACATTCCTATAGTCCCTGGAGCGTTGTTCCGTCTGCCAAGACAAACAGACACGCTAGGTTCACACACTTTGCATTGGGAAGAACTGATGTACTGATGAACAACTCATGTTGTTTTAGAACAAGCTGCAGGGAAACCTTATGTCGTATCTGCGTCGTGTCTTTGAGCACTTTCGAGCAGAAATAGAAAAAGGCAAACAAGATTAAGATTAGTGTATTGTAAAATTATTTGCAGCCCAAATAAATGGCAGTCCACTTGAGCCAAGTCTGGTTGGATTGCATCACCTGGTGGTGGTGGTTATTGTTATCATTATTCCAGAGGGGTTTCACACACTTGTAAACAGGCCTCATGGGTTGCATGCATTACTGCTGTTCTCTCTCCTGTTGTTTTTGCACAGCTCGGAACCGACACGTGGTTCTACGCCAAGAGGTGCTTTCTGTCTCTGCTGGAGAACATGGCCAAGCATATGATCATGCTCCGGGACACCGTAGTGCAGGACTGCATTCAGTTCCTGGAGAACTGTGAACGTAGGTGTCTGATGGAGTTTTCTAAACATTTATTTGATCATGATGCTGAGTTACTGGAAGATGAATCCAAATTTACAGATCCATGTCGATGGCTATGTTTAAATGCATGTGAATGTTAAAGTTTAATCCAGCCCAACATGTTCCAGTCACAAATAAAGCCAACACAAAGTAGATCTCACTGAAAAGAGACAAGTGCCATGACTGTGACACAAGCCAGATGGTACAGCCTCTTGATGCTGTTTGTAATAATCTTTCACTGAGACAGCCACCTCTGTGCCACCATCCCAGTCTCCTGTTTCACTAGGATCGGAGACACTTGGGTGGGGGCGGGGGGGGTGCTGGGGCTTAACTACAAGGTTATAATTAAATCTCAGGGTTGGCATTCTCAGTGGGACTAATTAATTTTCCCTTTCCCTCTGAAGTCCACGGGAAGGACGTGGAAGCCATGATCGAGCAGCCCCTGGAGGAGGACCGCATGCACATTGGCAAAAACACTGTCACCTACGAGTCCCGTCTGCTCAAGGCCCTCCTCTATGAAATCATTGGCTGGAACCAGTAAATCTTGCTCTTGATATATTTTTTTTTTTCTTTAAAAAAAAATGTTTTGTTGTGGAGCACATTTGGGGAGTCATTTTACTCATTTATCCTGATTTTGAAGGTCGGCATATTCAGCGGCACCATCGTTTTTAACTCGGACAGGTTTGGAAGACCGAACTGCTGTGTTGTCATGAGCAGTCTGTTGAGAGACAGTAATGGTCACCCTAAGAAGATGGAAGGCAGCCATTAATGAGTTGTTGCATCATGGCTGATTGTGTTATGGAGTGGTATGTGTCAGTGTGCAGAAGAAATGAGGCCTTATTCCCAATTTATATCAACTTCTTTACCAAAAAAAAAAACTCCTCTCAAGAGAACATTATATTTGAGCAGATGTCAGTCATGTATTATTTAGAGTCCATATCTCTCGCTTGAAGCCCAGAAGCTTTTGTGTGTGTGTGTGTGTGTGTGTGTGTGATTGCAGGGGAAAAGGGAGGAGGGGAACGCTATATTTATATGTTTAATATGTAATTATTTACTGCTTTTGGAGGTTGAAAAATTGCTCTGTTTTAAAAGCATGTATTCACTCCTGTTCAGCTGTTTTGTAACAAATGTTTTTTTTTTTTTTCCTGAAACACAGAATGCTCATTCATTGAATGCTGAATATGTAAATGAAAAAGCAGATTTCTATACACTACATCTTTTAGCGAATAAAAAGAGGGGAAAATTGTACAACTGATGCATAGATTGTATGTATGTTTGTATGTATTTAGAAATTGTGTCCTTAAAATATAGAAAGAGTATAGTATACGCTATAAATACAGTATGAGCTTATTGATATCTGAGCACTGAACTTTGGGTTTGGTCAGATTGATGGTCAGGTGAGTGGCCTCTTAGTGATGTCCTGCTCTGAGAGGTAGAAGTTCAGGTACCCTCCCAAAGCACTCACAGCAACACCAGTCATGTGACTTGAACATCCATCTGCAGGAAGGAAACATTGAAGATTCCTTAAGTGTGTGTCTATTCTGTCATGCATTATTAAGGAGCATTTAGAATTGGCATTCCTCTCTCTGGTCAGCACAGGACATATAAAAGGAGTCTTCAAAGCCAAATACAACAATGCAGGATCACAGTAATAAACTAAAGACAGCAAATAAAAATATGTAATATTTCAACAGTATTCACAGTACATGTTGTAGATGGTGTTTGCATATAAAACAGAATGAAGGCAGATTATCAGGAGAGCAGCATGGCTGTGGGCCTATCAGAGCTGAACAGTTGACAGGTTTGGAGAGTTGAGCAACTGCATACCTCTGAGTGTTTTTTCCCTCCTCTTGACCCTTTTGTGAGGCTGTGGTGCTATAGGTTCTTCCGGGAAAGTGAGTGAGAAGTCAACTGGGAAAAGAAAGAGAGCAAAAACAATAAACACAGCTACCCTTTCTTCTTAATGGCTTCCATATGGCTTAGCCATGTGTTCCTTGTCCGTTGAGGGCTGTGATTGCCTTAAAACAGTGGTAATGCACTTACACTCTTTCCCAAAGCAACCGTCTTCGGGGTCTTGCCATTGCAATATCTGCTCCAGCCAGTCAAGATTGTAGAAATCCGAGAAGCCAGCCAAGCCACACAGGAGTACTACAGACAGGAAGTTTGACTCAGTAATTCACGCCATCTACACAGTAAATTGAATCCACTAAAAGCCATATACATGATAAGAACCCACTGTTTTCGATAAAAATGTCTTGAGTTTGGCCAGTGAAGCCATTTTTGAAAATCTCCTGGTTGCTCTTCATCATGTTGGAGCAGAATATCCTCTGGTAGTGTGGTATAGTCATGTTGACCCTTGATTGTCTCATCTCCCCTTTAAGCATTTTTGAGCAACCATTCTGGAGAGGCATAACATTGTCTAGTGAGAAACAGCAACTGTAAGCCTTGTTAAAGTATTAATTGGCATGAATCAGCCAATCATGAAGTAAGATCATGCCAGTTCAGTCTTTAAGGGTTCGTAGCACAGGGCTTAGTTAGGGGAACATTCAGACATTGTTTTGTTGAGGTGAGTATTATTTTGTTGAGGCGAGCTCTACAAAATAGCTAATTCACAGAGAACTGCACTATTCATAAAGAGGACTTGCTTCACAGGAAAATACATGTTGGCCATAAGTGGTCATGTAGATAAACACATGAAATGTATTGTCACACAAAAATAATGTAGGATATGAGCTCATGTCATAGAAATGTGTGCATACTGAAGACAACATTAACCTCAACAGTGCTTTGACTGATTAAAGTTCATTTTCCGAATGAAATAATGGCAGCGTTGTCTGTGTAACTGCAAGTGCATACCATTGTTCCAATCATGAAATAAAGCAGCTGGTGAGAAAGGGAGTAGTGTGGACAGCCGAATCGTGTCATTGTGTCTCTGCATAGTTTTGTTACAATGCATGGGGTCCCATTATCTTTCCTTCAAAAGAAAAAAAAAAAAGAAATCAAAACATAGAATCAAACAACTGACGACAACAAATATAAACAACCGCATGAAACACTAATAGCATCTCAATACCATGTGCCTAGCAGAAGGGTCATGCATTTGTCACTGAGCTGTTCATCATAGCACTCTGTGGATCTCCGGGTAGCATACACAAGGGAGGGATCTGTGGTGGTCCAATCATGTGGTATTGACCAAAATGATGTGTCCATCAGAGGTTCAAATTCTAGAGAGAAAATGAAATCCACAGTCCAACCAAAGTTAAAGCTGTGACAGTGGTTTACAGGTCTTAAAGTATGGATGTGCTCTCACCTCTGAAATATTTCGGCTCTGTCTCCTGTAGTGATTTGATAGCTTGGGCCAAGCTGTTGTCTAATCTTTTTACTAGGGAGGATGCTGTCGAGCGCTGAGCTATGCTGTCCAGGTCTCTGGGCCATGATTTCACAGCTTCCACAAGTTGAGCTGTCAGAAAATATACGAGAAGCACCATATCTGATTAAGTTGAATATAGTAGCCACCGGAACTCAGAGCTATGTAACACTAAAGTGTCCACAAAAGTCAATAGAACTATCCATCTGCTGTCTCTAAAAATTATAACCCTGTCAATGTTTTTTTTTTTCTTTACGACGCATAATAACCATGTATTTATTAACGAGCCAATTAACTGAACTATACATTGAATTAAATGCGTTACTTGCCATGAAGAATTTTGTATCCAACTACGCCGTCAAGATTGATATTTCTCGACTGTATTTCCAAGAAAGTAACTCCTTTCCTTAGGCTTGCAAGAACGTCTTCGATAACCTCTTGCTGTGTTGGGAGAACTGTGGTCATGAGAAATAGCAGAAGCACACAAGGCGTTGTCATCTTCGATTTAACCCTCGAAAAGTCTGTGGAAACCCTAGACTGAAGAAAGAGTTTTGTCGATCCAGATCTGTAGGAATACAGGAATATGGATTTATACGCTCACGCTCTTGTTAAGTCCGCGAGGGACACTCCGAATATGACTGAACCAAAGAGCGCCCGCAAGGGCTCTCGTGTGAGCTCCCTGCAGACTTACAGAGTTCCCTGATTGTGCACACTTCGATAGAAGTGGATGGTGCAGTTTACCCACCCACAATTCGCTGCCTTCGCTGTCCTTGACGTATTATTTGTCTTCATCTTATTTTCCAGCTACATCACTTTATAAATCATGTTAATACTTTAAAACCGTCCAACTCAATAAAATTTACCTATATAAAATAAACGCACTGTGGTGCCTATAGATAGCTAAAATACATCCCATGACTGCAGGACTAGTAAAGAGAGAAACGGTTCAAAGGAAAACGCTTTGGTGCGCCTTTTAATCTAGGAGCGCTTGGGAAGGTGCGCGCGCATTTACGCATAGGGTGTATGAGGACTGCATTCACTGCATTGCCATTCATTAGATGAGGGGAATGAGGACAGTTTAGAAATTGATAACATAGTGTCATGATTTTATTATAAGTTGCGCTGATGCTCACCCACAAAAGTGAAAAACCTGTATTCACTGTTCAACCACTCTTGGAATTTTTAATGATTTGCGTGTTCGCATTACTCTGCGTGGTGCAATCTGTGCAAATTGTTTTGAGAAACCTATGTTGTGTAAATGATAAAGACTTAAAGCCTGCAGTTCGTCTTAACATATTATGGTCTTACAGGCATAGGGCTTTGAACATAGCATTGAACAAGCTCATATTTCTGTGAACAGTGAACTGAATGTAACATTTAAAACTAAATAACCTGAACTTGGGCTAGTTCGGTTTCATGTGAGACTCTGCAGTATTATTTTTGTCCAGAACCATTACAGTATACCCTCCTTCCTCTGGACTAGCGCGTGATAAAATAAGATTATTTCAACATTAGCCTTCTGTTGGCCTCCTGGACCCACGATACCCCACACGCAAATGCAAAATCAGCAGAGATCAGGCATGAATAACACGTCGCTAATTTAAGTAAATTTTACATCTGTCTGAAATTATGAAATACCAGCGTGATTTTTTTCATTTTAATTTGTGTGAACTGAACTTTGACATACTTTTGTAAAGTATGAATTGGCACAAGTCTGTTAAAATTACTTAAGTTAAAAAATAGCAGAGGCACAAAAATGTATCTCTGTGAAGGCGTTTAATGGTACACGTTCACTTTAAATGTCCACTACAACTAACACGTCATCAGCTAAACAATCATGGCGGATGTTCAGACATCCCTACTTGTCTTTGCGGTTTCATTTATAGCTGTTGTTTTAGGTGTACATATTACGGATTTAGATACAAATTGGTGTTTTCTTCTAATTATTGTTGTGGGTTTCAGTATATTGAGTTTATATAGTCTCAGAGGGTATTGTCAGGATAGAAATCGCCATGTCTGTGTACTTGTGTTGGGTGATATTGGACGTAGTCCTCGCATGCAATATCATGCAATTTCTCTGGGCAAGCATGGATACAACGTCTCTTTTGTTGGTTTCCTTGGTAAACACATTTGCTGTTAATGTGACATTTTGTAGAATATAGCTAAATCGTTTGGGACAAATATGTTTAATCAACATTCAGTTGCAGCTCATAGAAGAGACCCAGTCATACTGTAAACTTAACTTTGCAGGTACTAAACCGCACGAGGAAGTCATTGCAAATGAAAAGATAACAATCATTCCAATTTCCGAGGTTAAAGGACTGACAGGTAATTGGTTACATTTTGCAGTAGGCCTAATTATTTGTCAGTTCTTAATTCTGACTACTTTACCCTTTGAACACTAAGCAGATTTACTCAACACTCCATATATCTTGAATCTTCCCTCCACTGAGATGTCCTTACATACGTTTTATTACACATGAACAAAGGCCTGACTCGGATGCATAGAAAACCATCAACACTGTAGGTGTTACCTATGATGTTCACAGGATGTGACAGTAGCATCAACTGTCAAAACAGGAAACATTGGGAAAGGTGTCACACTCAGTGCATCTTCATTTGGTTTTTAGAACTGTGTTCTCACAAACATTTTTGACAAGCAGTCCATAGCCATTGGGGTTTCTCAAATAGCTATGTATGTTTCAGTATCATAACATTTTGCAATTGCCCACTGTTTCTTAAGTTAGTAGACCTTCTGCATGTCTGCAGTTTTCTGCTTTTTCAGTTGGTCCCAAGATTCTAAGATATGTCACCAAAGTGGTTGTGCAGTCTCTACAGCTTCTTTATACGCTGATGAAAATCAAACATCACTCCCATGTTCTCATGCAGGTATTTTTATTACTTGTCTTCAGTTAGATACCATTCATTTAAAATAGTATATATTTAATGTACTGTATGGCATTGTAATGGTTTGTGTTTTCATCTTCAGAATCCTCCTGGATTGCCAAGCATTGCTGTTACATGGCTAGTGAGCAGTTTGCGTGGGACCAAGTTTATTATTGACTGGCATAACTATGGTTACACAATAATGGCCCTCACCCATGGACGGAGGCACCCTATTGTTCGGTTAGCAAAATGGTGAGGTTTTCGTTCAAGTACATAGAGAATAAAAAATCAGCATTGGTTTCTTTTGTAGGCACAGTATGTGGTATGTTTGTTGCCAAAGGTTCTGTCTGCAAACAATTATGTAATCTTTTCAATCAAACGGTGCATGTAGTTCTCTAAGATGTCTCATTTGCTTTCTGATGTCTTTTGTAGGTATGAGAAGTTCTTTGGCCGCTTTTCTTCTTATAACCTCTGTGTCACTCAGGCCATGAAGGAAGACCTCCTAAAAAACTGGGACATTAAGTGAGCATTCAGTTTACAGATAGTTCACCTTAATCAAATTATATTACTGTTCAGCCATGGGAGCATTGTTATATATTACCCCAATTTACACTTTTTTAGGGCAACAACTCTATATGATAAACCACCGTTAATATTTAAAGAGACACCATTGGAACTCCAACATAAGCTTTTCATGAAGATGGCCAGATTTTACCCACAGTTTCAACCAAGGTATATTTGACTAAAGGAAAAAATCAAGAACACATTTTCTGATACGTTTAACCTTGACATTGATTTCATCTTGCTATTGGATAAAATGAACATTTGCTAGCCAAGCAAAATTTTGTCGACACACAGTAACATTCTTGTCTTCAGTTTGTTCTCTTGCCTTCCCTTTAGTGGTGAGTTCACCAGTAAAGATGTGGAGCTGACGGCTTTTACACAATCCAGTGAAAGCAATGGTGCTGTCAGTCTGATTGCAAAGAGGCCTGCCCTACTGTTGAGCAGCACCAGCTGGACAGGTTTGTCTTGACCCTTACAGATGTAGCTGATGACAATGAATCTAAATCATGAAAAGCTTTTTAAACTGCTCTCAATGCAAAGAAGAGTCAGCTTTTTGCTCAACCAGATGCAAGATTCAACTTTTTGTCCAAACATAATTTTGCACAGAGATTGAAGGAATATCTGAGAACATGTAATGCATGTTTAGTTATATATTTGCACTCTTTTTCAGAGGATGAAGATTTTTCTATTCTTCTAAAGTCACTTGAGGGTAAGAGACTGTGCTTTGAGAGAGACTATTTACTGTCAACATTACACATTTATGTCATTTAATGATTTGAAATACATTTTATGACATTTAATCTTATATTATTCAATTATAAATAGATTATGAAGAGTTTATAAATGTGGGTGAGGGTCTCCCAGAGCTGGTTTGTGTCATCACAGGTAAAGTCTATCATATTTTAACTTATATAATGGATAGAACTCATTCACTAAAAATCTGGAACTGCTTACTATCAAAGGTTTTGCAACATGTATTCTCTTGTTTTCACAGGTAAAGGCCCTCAAAAAGAATATTATAAGAAACTCATTGACTCCAAGAGCTTCAAACATGTTAAGATTTGCACTCCATGGCTAGAGGCAGAGGACTACCCCCTGCTGCTTGGTAGGTTCCTGCTTCTGAATGTAAGCCTTGGTCAATTCACTGACAGAATATTTCTTGAGTTGCACTGGAAGTGCAGTCAGCATGTTCCAAGTTCCAGTCCAATGTTCTGTGTGGGGATAATTTACATTCTAGGCTCTGCTGATCTTGGAGTTTGCCTGCACAAATCCTCCAGTGGCCTTGATCTTCCTATGAAAGTAGTGGACATGTTTGGCTGTTGCCTGCCCGTCTGTGCTATACACTTTCAATGGTGGGTACTGAGAGTTGCTGTAATACTGCAATACTACTTTCTGTCGTCAGATGTTTCTTTTTTTTTTTTTTTTATACGTTTCTCATTCGCTGCAGTTTACATGAGTTGGTGAAACATGAGAAAAATGGATTAATATTCCAGGACTCAAAGGAATTAGCCACACAACTGAAGGTACGAGAGCAGTGACAACTCATTGACTCTTTTTAGAACATAACATTAAACCTTCAATAAAACACATCAACCATGTGGTGAATGATCAACTTCTTGTTTTGTTGTCCCCACACAGATGCTGCTGAGTGACTTTCCGAGCAGTGGGGGCAAACTGAGTCTCTTCAGGAGGAACCTGAGAGCTAGTGGCCAGCAGCGCTGGGATGAGAACTGGGATCAGACGGTTCTTCCTCTACTAACGACTGATGGCAGATGACCAACCCAAACTGACTTTATTTCTGTGATAATGTTGAGGCTTAATGACAAACCTGGGTGAGTTAAAGGACATGTTAGTTTTTTTACATTTAAAACCTTGTTTTCTAAATGCCTCTGTTCCGAGAATTTTCGGTTCCCACCTACAGAATGGCTGCATAAGTGCACAGCTGCAGTCTTTCCTAAAACACATCAAACTTTCATTTACCCGGTGAATGAAACCGGGTGGTCAGGTATGTTCACTGATACGCTGACACAAAAATCACTGCAAAGTGTGACTTCCATCAGCTTGTATTACTTCAAAGTCTTATGAGTGTGATAGGCTTGAAAAAATAGGTCCACAATTGAAAATGAATGGTCAAAAACCTGTTGGAAACCGTACTTTACAGCCATTTGTTTGTCAGTGTATCAGTAAATATTACTGACCACTCAGTGAGTTTCATGTCTTTACAAATGAAAGTTTAATGCATTTTAGGAAAGATTGGCTGCACTGCTACATTCTCAGAACAGAGAAATTTCAATCTTAACCATTATATACTATCAGAAAAAAAGGCTTTAAGTGTAAAAAAACTAAACCTACCCTTTAACCTAGAGTATACTGTAAACCTCCTAAGAGAGAGAACACTGCCGGTTTGTTTGAGTAAGCAGTAAGTTTCCTAATAGAAAGCCACTATGGTGTTAAACAGATAATGGGGTACACCTCTTGCTTTTTTAACTTATCTAGGTTTGTTTCTATTCCATATACTTGGAATATCCCCAGAAGTTTAGTTTCTGATGACATTCCTTTATTTCAATATAAGGGCAACATATCTACTATGTGTAAATAATGTAAATACAAGCTTTATATCAAAGAACTAATGCATACATCTACATCTGCATACAACACAACATGTCTCATTTACAAATAAAGCTTTATTAATTCTATAGTGGAAAGTCTGTTATATGGGAAGATTTGAGTTGTAGGACCTGTGATGATGGAATGTTTCACACCAGCATTATCTGAAATAAAAAAGGATATTTGTAACGTGTTTCAATAAGTAGAGAAATGGGATAAGGTAGTTTACACACTCACCAAGCTGCTTTTTGAAAAAGCTGTATGTTTCTGGGTTGCGTACTGTAGAGGCAATGTAAACATCTGGCTGGCTGGTCATAGTGGGACACTTCAGTACCCTGCCCAGTACAGACACCAGGCAGTCTACAATGTTAGGGTCATATACCACATCTGTTTAAACAGCAAAAGCAGAAAAAAAATATTATACAGCTTCTCTTTTGTTTGATTTTCATTAGTTGGAATAAACAGAGGCTCTATCCTAGTCAGGCTGGCCCCACTTGTGCTTGCGCTCAATTTCTTTTAGCTCCACCCAGCCAGGCCATCTCTGAGCTGGGACGGGCCAATCAGCGAACAGAGGGAGGGCTGAAAGCAATAACGCTCAATTTAAACTGTGTGTTCCAGCACATAACATACATCACAACCAAACAGTAGCGATTGGTTGAGGCAGAAAGTATCTGCCCACCATGGAGCAAATACATGCTAACTGATAGCTTTCAGAAGATTTGCACGAAGTGAAATTAGTCAAGTGAAGGGGTTGATCAGGCTAGATTCCATAGGCTAGTTTCCTACCTGCTGCAATGACTGTGTTGGCTGGCTACCTACCTGCTGCAATGACTGTGTTGGCGTTGATGTCTGTTAGCCGATCCTCTGAAACTTCAGCCCAGTCCATTTCCTCAACACTTACTGATACATCTGACAGATTGTGGCTGTTGAGTGCAACATTTGTGCGCAGTTTCTGTAGTACGCTGGGGTGGCAGTCGCTGAACACATACTTTCTAGGCTTACAGGAGCAACACACTGCAATGCCTGTGAGTCCAATTCCACTGCCCAACTCCAGCAAAGTCCTAAAGGGGGAGTAAATGATGACTCCAGTGTATGCATGAAGAGGAACAACTCATCAACTACACCCTGGCAATTGCAACATATAACTGGAAAACGTCACTGGGATACATCCTAAGACTCACCTGTCTCTAAATACCTGTGGATTTTCTAAGGCCCACTCAGTTAGATAAAGAGCAGCCTCCCATGTCACCAGCCCTGTAGTGCCTTCAGATATGACAGCTTGGCTTTCTGTCAAACTCACCGCATCCCCTGATGGCTGACAATCAAAATATATTTACTGAACAGTGTTTGAGACAGTGATGGGGCCATTTAACTCAAAAAAGACCATGAGCCGATGCAAAGGGCCCATCTGTCATTTGCCCTAAAGAAATCTTACCAGAAAGTAACTTTTGTAACATGTGGATTCCTCTTCCAAACCCAGAACTTCACTCAAGGCATCATAAAGTTCATCCAATGGTTCTGTTGTGGCAGATTCATGCTGACAACATTTATCGAAGTCAATAATCTCGAATGATCTCTAAAATTAGTATCAGCAAAAAATACAGCAAAGCATAGAGTACAGCTACAACAGACCATTTTGATCAGTTCTTGAAGAAAGAGTCTCCGATATTTGACTGCTGGTGGATGCTTGAGACAAACTGTGTGAAGACATGTCTACAAGACAGAAAATAAATACACATTCAAATAAGAAAACAATTGCCATTTGAAGGCCGACCTGCCATAACTTTAGACAAAGGCCTACAAACCTGATTTAAAATATCAAGAATAAGCTCTGATGGCCGGCCATTCTTGAGTTCAGCTTCAAGCAACTAAATAATAAACATACAATCAAATGCATTAGACCGACAACTTGCATACCATCATCATTGAACTTCTGTTCAATGAACAGAAAACGTAAACATAACGTGTTTACTTACATTCCATGGGAGAGAATTTAACCGACACATTGCTAAGAACTGCACCCTAAAGGATGAAACGATATCTTTCATTTCCCTGATATAATTTGCGGAATTTACTGAATCAGCTGCGGTCTCCATTAGTCTTTACAACCAATACAGAAATCTGCACGTTTCACGTGCAATGCACACCGACAACAGTTCCCTGTTACCCGGAACGGTTTCTTGGTACGCTAGACAGCCGCGTTGGTAAATAGTAAATGTAGTTTTTACTGCCCGTTCTCTCTGAAAAGCAATGCATAGTTTTATTTATTTGACTTCTACACCGATTGCTTTCCATTGTGTCCGTGCGTATTGATGTATATAGTCACATATATTTGAGCATTTAATATAGACTACAAAAGCAAAAAGACACATTATCGTCTTCCAGTTTGCATGGCCAGCACTGTTTATTAACCTCACCCTTGTTATCAATCGTTTCAGGTGATTATCTTGGGTTGAGCACTGGTCTTGTGGTTTTCATAAGCCCGCTCTTTTTGTTGCCTTGTCATTTGAACGAACGTTCTGAAACAGTCGTGTCTGTGTCTTTTAAGGGACAGACAACTTTTGACTTCTATTGCTGAAAGAATTGGGGGGTAAGAACAACGCTTTTTAACGCTTTATTGAATGTCAATAAAAAGCAGTTAAATGTAGGCTACATATATAAGTGAACATTAAATTGTAACAAAAACAAACAGACTACTTGTAGGTACTGAAAATAAAAATAGCAATGCTCTAATATATAATTAACTTGAGTAGCCTATATTGTGACATTCCACAGAAATAGGCCTGTCTGCCATTAAATAAGCTGGAGGGGGAAAGACATTTCGTTACACATACACATACACCAAATATTGCGAAGAAACAACACAATTCTGTACAATATTCTTTTTTTTACCAGGTTACATTTCACGAGTGAAGTCCGTCATCAGTATGTAGTTTAACAGGTAGGAACTGAATTTACCTGAGCACATTGAAGTAGTCGGAAGGTATTTGAAGACGAACTGTCAACAATGAACATGGCGATCTACGGTAGCGGTAGCCTTTAAGCTACATGTTGACTGCCTGTCAGGACAACACTCGTCCTGAGAAAGCTGTCGTTGTTGAGGTATAGATCTGTTCAATGAGATATTTTAAGTGATGGACTGACGCGTAGAACCTTTTTACTACATCCTGAAAGGTAGGTATCCACAAGTTGCTAGCACAGCCTAGCTATCATCTACTGTCATCTACTGTCTGGTAACATTTTCAAGATAGTGTGTGGGAGCGTGACAGAATGTTATCGGCTATCTGTGAGAGAAATGTGTTTCTGCTATCATGTAAGCACCAAATTGAAACTATGACGTGTTAAGTTTTCACACTGTATTTTGAAAACACGGTCATTTGGTCAGGAATAATAGGACAAATCAATGAAGGCGCTAGCTACACGCGCAGCAAGTTTCGCCAGGGGGCTGCGGTTACTATAGAAACGTGGCATCTGTTCAATACAACTGAAGGACAAAAGTGGGGCAGCAGCAGAGAAACTATGTGACGGGACAGGCGTTGGGCATTAGCCGTGTCCGTCATCTGCAGTAGTAAATAAACGGGTAATTTTCATTCCCATTGCTTTTTTCAGGAGATATGCTTTAACCAGTTATTTGCTAGTAATATTTGCTTCAACTTTAAATGTTTTTGGTAGGGGTAAAGCATGCTGTTATATAATGTAGGCTAATCAGCAATGTTTGCACTTCATGTTCACCCACAGGGTTTCTTTTTTAGTCGCTGGATGAACCTGAACTGGCAAGTATGGTGCTGAAGATTTTCTTTCCCCAGTGCTGTAACATGGCCGATAGTGGCCTCCTGGTTGGCCGCTGGCTCCCTGGTCATGACTCTGCTGTGGTCCTGGCTGTCATCCATTACCCTTTCATTCCCGGACAAGTGAAGAAGTACTTGAGCCAGATGCGCACTGAGACGGATGTGGACCTCACAGTACTGGGCTCCTGGAGTATGCCTAAAGAGGGCCAGGAGGGCATGGACAGCTTCCTCAAGGACCTCAGCACCATCTTCCCACACAGCCGCTGGCTGCAAATTAGCCGCGAGGTTGGCAAGCGCGGCTTCCACTGTGAGGTGGTTGGCAACGAGGGGATGACCTTCACGGACAAACACAGAGAAAAGGATGAAAGCAGCCCCAATGGGGAAAAGAATGGTGGTGACAATGGCGGTAAGGAGAAGATTATCTTCATCCACTACGACCAGCGCAAGGTGATGTTGTCCCAGCTCCACCCTGTCCACGAAGCCATAAACAACTCCCAAGCGGAACCTTCTGAGCTTCGCACCATGTTCCAGACAGTGTCCCAAAGCCAGGCACTCTTCTTCCTGGATAAGTATGACGACGGGCCACTGAAGACCACGCACTGGCAGTCTGAGGGCAGGGAGGCCAGTATCATAGTAGAGCTGCTCAAGCAGGGTTCTGTTCCACTCTGCATGCTCATCACATGGATGCTCTCAGTCTGGCACTGGGTGTGCAGCATCAGGTGAGCTAGAACACAAAACACACACACACACACACACACACAGTCACACACTCTCTCACAGACACATACACACTCTTTCTGACACACACACACTCTCTCTCTCTTTCTTTATCTCTCTCTCTCTCACAGATACAGATACAGATACACACACCCTCTTTTTTTTCTCTCTCTCTCTCTCTCTCTCTCTCTCTCCCTCCCTCTCTCCTTCACTCCTTTTCCATATAAATATATAATTCTCTGAAACCATTTTATTGGGACAAAAATGCTGATGGTTGGGTATTTTGCAGGCTGCTGAATACAAGTCCTGTCCAGTTCATTTCCAGCAAACTGTCCACTTGCGTGCAGCTTGGATACAGAACAGAGCATCTTCAAACTGTGGCATCTACTAGAAAAGCCACTGAACACAAGGAGTTTATGAGGTGTGCAGTCTACCTTTTTGGATCTGATTACAATAAAGGTCCATTTTGAAATACAGAGCCTATTTCATAAAAAGCATGTTTATGTATTCCGATTCATTGTATAAGCTTTTAATAGTGTAATAATTTCTTTCTGCAGAAAGGCCAACATTTTTGTGTCCTTCTTTGTGGACATGGTTCTTGGACTGCTGCTAATATCTTGGCTCTACAGGGAAAATCGAATAGGCACACTTGCCAACACACTGGTGCCAGTTGCAGATGTAAGTATAATGCCCATGAGGAGTAGTAACTGATCCTGAGTTCCAAAAATAATGAAATGTGATGATACAGGTCCTCAGTAATTCAAGATTAAAATCTTTGCCAAATGAACAAATATAATGTAAAAGAATAGTGCTGGTTATCTCCAAGCGGCTTTAAACATTTGTTCATTTCTAAATGTTTAGCATGTTGCCAAAGAGCTTCAGGAGCTGCTGCAGTGGCTGATGGGAGCTCCAGCTGGCTTGAAGATGAACAAGGCTCTCGACGAGGTGCTGGGACGGTTTTTCCTCTATCACATCCACCTGTGGATCAGTGAGTTGGAGTTTAAGCTTGTCTGTAACTTCACATAGCATATTATGTCACTTGTTCTGCACTTTGTGCTCAGTTTAGTTAGTAACAAAATACATCTTATTGAGAAATATATTTTTGTAGACATTGCAAATTGCATTTTGTAAACAGTACAGACTATGTTTTGGCAAATGGTAATGAGCAGACAGTGTTCCATTCTTGTATGTGGTCTGTTTTTCTGTTAATTAGCCAAGGATTTGGGCTGCATCCTGATTAACCTTGTCTCACATGCAGGCTACATTCACCTGATGTCTCCCTTCATTGAAATGATCCTGTGGTATGTGGCGCTCTCCGCCTGCCTGGGGTTGACCTTTGCCCTCTCAGTGCTCTCAGACATTGTGGCCCTGCTTACCTTCCACATCTACTGCTTCTATGTCTACGGGGCCAGGTAAGGCTGACCTCAGTGGATGCATGCTGTGTGCTTGTACCCTGTCTGGCTTTCAACAATAATGAATTACTGTGAGATCATGTGCATTTTCTACCAGCAGATGGCAGTGTTTCGTCATTATATAGATCTGAGATCTTCAGGAGGGACCACCAAACTTTTCAATCCTGTTATTTTTCCATTCCCGAATTTTCCAAGTTTCTTTCTTTTCTTTTTCTTTTCTTTTTTATCTTCAAAAAGAAGATACAAGTTAAATATAGGATGTGCCAAATTCTGTTATAGTCTGCTAACAGCTACAGTGTTACATTAATAACTTACCACTGTAAAATATCTTATGGTATTTTACACATCAGTGTTAGCCCAGTTTAATAAGCAACACAATTTTGAACAATATTTAGGATAAGACCGTCTCCTGAGTCTTTATTTGCCAAGGGCTCCTTGCCTTGTAAGACCTTTGAGTTTGTGAGAAAGATGTTTTTCAACACTTAATTTCTCACCATGATGCTTTTTACAGCATTGATTAGTACATCTCTAAAGCTTTAATATAATTGGTGGATTAAAGAGCTGCCATTTGACATCAGTATCTAATCTACTGAAATTCCAACTGCAGTGCTGACCTAGGGTGTGTCGTGTGGTAATTTACAATCAATCTGTGTATGTTTATATATTTATATATACACAATGTATGTTGTGATTAATTGCATATAGCCCAAGGGGGTGGGTGCTTTTGCTGAGCTTTCCCATTTCCCCTGAAGATACCATCTGTGGCAGTTAGCTATGGTGAATCCTGCACCTGTGGCTGTTTCAAACATAAACAGGACCAGTTGAATGGAAAACTGTAAGCAAAACACATGTGAAGTGAGCATACATAAAGGTCAGCTATTTTACCTATCTAAACCCCACTGACAAAAACAGTGCCTGGCCCCTATTTACACCTTGGCTTATGCATATAGAGTGGGTTCTCCTCTATGACTGTAAGCTTTGCACGGTTCTATGAGTCTGGAAAATATATCTTGTATCATACTTGTGATCCCAGGTGAGTAGCACAAAACACAAATCACTTTTCATTGCAGTTTTCAGTACGCCGCTTTTAATCCAACACAGCATATCAAAACTTCTTACCATTAAACTAAGTTTTGGGAACAAGTTAAACAGCCCCCCCAATTGCCTTTTTTAATCCATAACTTATTCAAATACATAGATAGATGTGTGTGGATTCTTGAATTGTGTATGTTCTGGGTTTTTCCCATGGCAAAGCCTTTAAGGTTCTGTATGTTGCTAATTGAGCTGCACGCTGTGTGTGAGTCAGTGCCAAGCTGGTTGTATTTTGCTCTTCTGTTGTCCTGATGAGTGTACAGACTCCTGTGGCGGTGGCTCCGAAACGGTAGACAGTTCACTCAATCACAGACTATTGCTCCTAGGTGGCATATAGTAGCTAAATAGCCCTCTCCATCAAAATAGGCAGCTATCGCTCACCTTCCAGAAAGCCCTAGACAGTTTTATGAGTTGCGTATGAGGCAAGCGCTGTTCTCCACACCAACAGATCTCCTTGTCTTTCTAGGGACACCTGTGATTGAGCTGTTTTTTTTTGTTGTTGTTTTGTTTTGTTTTGTTTTTTTTTGCCTTGGTGTGAAATCTCATCATTGTGCTAGGGTTACCTGTGTTGTGCTTATGTTGAACTCACAGTAATGTGGCTTGCCATGGCAGGTTGTATTGCTTGAAGATCTACGGCCTGTCCTCCCTCTGGCGTCTCTTCAGGGGCAAGAAGTGGAACGTGCTCCGGCAGCGCGTTGATTCCTGCTCCTACGACCTGGATCAGGTACGCTGGCCATCACACTGGGTCTGTCCCTGGCCTTGCCAGAGCGTGACTTGTGCAGTGGCAGCTGGAGGAGTCTGCTTTGTCTTGAGAGTATACAGTTCAGACACAGACCTTGAACAATGCAGTTGTCAGCCCCATGTTACTGTTACTGTTACTTTTGCTTTTTGTTGAGGGGTTAACGTTTTAAAGAGGACATGAGTCACCACTAATTTTGATTAATTATATACGGAACTCAGTGTGTTGAGTTGTATGTTGAGATTATTTAGTGTTTTCTCACTGAGTGGTGAGGAGAAGTAGGTGAGGGTCAGGTCTGGGCACCATCATACCACACACGACTTAAAACCAGCATGCCTCACGCACGGCGGTGCCACACACTACCCTGCACATTTGACCAGATTTGTCTTCTCCTTCCCACTTAAAATGTCCATAAAATGTTCCTGTCTTCATATTGTGAGAAAACAGAATCACGTGAGAACCTGATATCACCAAACCACACTCCCTAAAAAAAAACACACACACAAATCAAACACATGTAAACTTGTATCTTCAAACTGGGAGCTTTGTGGATTATGTGATCAACTGTTGTTTTGTGGGTATGTACTGCACATATATTGTTGGGTATTTTGATTCAGGGTCAGGTCAGGTCAGGCTTACCGCCAATTCAGTAAATCTTGGCTTATGTTGCTGCGGTGCTGCATGCATTTGGTGGACTTGCATTTTAATAATTTAATCTTACATTCTGAATGTTCTTCTTGTTGTTTTGTAGCTGTTCATTGGAACACTGCTTTTCACCATCCTGCTGTTCCTGCTGCCCACTACAGCACTGTACTATCTGGTCTTCACCTTGGTGAGTCCTTCAGACACTAGTGTTGTTTTCTCTATCTAGCATATGCATATCTCTTTGCGGAATTGAACTGGGGAAATGAAGATTGCCTCATTTAAATTTTAAACATTGACATTCAACTCCACAACATTCATACAGTATTACAAGATGGAGCACAGCAGAGCTTCAGTGAGTGAAGGAGAAAGAAGCACTAACCTTTAATCCTCCTTGTGAGATTCACAAGGCTCTCTCACTCTCTAATATTCTTCCTCTGCTGCGACTCGTTTAACACTACACCAAATAGAGTGGTGCATGTCTTGCCACTCTACATGTTTTGAGGATGAAACGCTATAGCTTCAAGGTCACAGAGAGGTCAAGTAAACACAGCAGGTGTACATGCTGGTCCATGAGATGCATCAGATCAGCACAGTATCATCCCCCACAGCTCCATCATGAATAGTGCATGGATTTCACGTAGAAGACATATGAAGGACATACTGAGTATGGACAGAGTATATTGTGAATGGTTTTACTTCTTCTGACCAGCTCCATAACTAAGACAGCTTAGACAGAGGAATGCATAGCCAGTCATGTTATAGCCTGATTAGCCTTTGCATTCCCTCAGGACAGCCCTGCTTCACACCCCTGTCTATGATATCATTCCAGAGCTAACAAAGGCCTCCTAACCAGATTGGTCTGTTCTCTCCCATCACTGAAAATATGGATGGGAGCTAAATATATGCTAGCCGCTAACAGAAAGTGATTACATTTGTCTTCTATTTAGGGAGACGTATAGTTGGGAGGGAGCTCTAATCTGATCTGACCCCCACACACACACACACACACACACACACTCACACTCTGTCTCTGCAGCTTCGTCTGGTGGTGGTGCTTTTCCAGGGCCTGATTCACCTCAGCATTGACCTCATTAACTCTTTCCCACTGTTTGCCTTGGGGCTACGTGTGTGTCGGCCTTACAGGCTTGCAGGTAAGCTGGCTGTTGTCAGGTGTGGCTGACTTTGTGCCATCAGTCACATCAGGGCCTCAGTCATCACTTCAGTGCTACATATGCTCCTTTTTCATTTTCATTGTATTGGGCAGTAATTTGCTTGCCATTATTGGAATTGTTCACCAACCTAAAGGCTTAATATCTGGATATAAAATTGTATGCAAAAGTTATATTTTTACATTGTTATATAGCCTTATAATGGCATTAAACTTAAACATTATGATGTTGAACCATGTTGTAATGACACTTACTCAAATTCACGAATGTTGGTAAAAGTCAACATTAGTTCTTTGGAAGGGAAACAGGGTGTGTTGATAAAGCTCCTCAATGCTTGAAGTGCAGTCTGATGTGTCCTTGTTGAATTTTTTGGTTTGTGTCTGGTTTGCAGAGGGAGTGAAGTTTAGAGTGTTGACCCAAGAGCCTGGAATTCCCCTTCATCTGTTAATGGAGGTGGGCTTCCTTCTTTTATTGTCAGCAGAATGCTGTTTCGCATTCACTGGTGCAGTAGGCTTGCGGTGGAGATTCAGAACTGCCTTCTGCATTTGAGTTCTTATTACTATGCTGGATTAATAGTGTGGAGTTTTTTTAGAATGCCACTAAGGGCAATAAATAACTGTTCTAATATCCTATTGATTCCTTCTTAATTTAGATTTAAAACATTATTGTATGGTAACTTCATATACCTATTCTTGGTCCTCTCTCCTTCCCCTTCTTCATCTCTCTTTCTCTCTCTCTCTCTCTTACACACTCTCTCTCTCTGTCTCTCTCTCTCTTTTTCTCACACACACACACACACACACACACACACACACACACACACACACACACACACACACACACACACATATAAATATCCCGTGTCTCTCTTATCTCTCATCTCTTCTCTCATCATCTCTTCCTCCTCCCTTTCCTCCTTCTGTCCAGATCAATCCTATAAAGTGCAGCACAGTGGTGCAGTGCTACCGGACACCCACCTACAGCTGCTACCCTAGGGACTCGTGGGGCGCACTGTGCAAGAAGCTCTTTGTGGGGGAGCTCATCTATCCCTGGAGGCACAAGACCAGTACCAAAGAGGACTGAGGCCCCGGAGGACAAGCCAAGAACAGCCCCTCTAAAAAAACAGCAAGCCAACGAGCACCAGTAGTCCTGCAGGGGACACAGGGACAGAATAAGGGCATAGACAGAAATGTGGAGGCCAAAGGGGGATGTTTTTTTATTATTATTATTAATAATAATTTTTCTTTCAAAAGCAAAAAAGCTATAGCTGCCAATTTAATACACTGTTACAGATAGTGAATTAATGTAGATTAGAGAATAGAAAAGTACAGTCTTGTAATATTAGATATTTATTTGGATTTTTGAGAGTGTAATTTAAGATTATTCAAACTAATTATTTTGTACATGCAAATCATGATGAATAGTTTTTTATTGAGATGTCAGAGAACAGACATATTTGCAATACAAAAAAATGAAATGCACTTGATTATTCTACATGTATTTAATTTTTTTTTCTTGGTTTAAAAAATGTGCCATCAACACAAGAACACACAACAGACATTATTTTACAACCTGTAACCATGGTGAGGACGTGCCATCCAATTTGATTTGTTGTAGGGAAGCTCTCATTCCAATCATCTGACCAGGAAGACAAACGCTTGACCTTCCACTCTGTCTGTCGTTTAGCACTACCACCATCTGATTGTTTCTTCCCTGGCTGCTATTTCTCACACTCACTCCAATCAGCAGATAGTATTTGTCCAGGGTGAGCTGGAGGCAGACGACGATTGATGAAGCTTTGTAGTACCTAGGTGCTGTGTAAAAACAGGTCCATAAATCCTTGCTGGTCCTGCCTGGGGACATTTCAACTGGACTGATCAACTCAACAGTTGCTAAAACACTGGATATATCTATCTGTTTTTCCCTGTTTTGTGTGCTTGTGTTTAGTCTAAGTTGGTGTCTCAGACTAGGAGTAAGACATAATGGTCTCTGCTTTTAATGAACAACGCTAAAAGTGTAACTACAACTTCATCAAAATCCATGCCACAGTACGAATTGCCATGTGTCATTACAAATTTGGTTAATTTGTTTTTTGGTTTATTTTATTTTATTATTATTGTGCTGTCTTTTTGACATTTTAATTTGTTTTTTTCCACTTGGAAGAACTTTGTGATCCGAATGACTTTGATAATGATTTGAGCAGACTACAACTGTAATAGTCATCCTGTTGATTTCTCATGATCATTAAAATTTCTAATTAGATTTTGGGTTATGAATTTTTGCACCTATGAATCTGCTGGATTTGTGCAAAACAGTAGGTCTGTATAGACGTGTGAGTGTGTGTGTGTTCTCTAGTGTTGTAACCAAGACTGGTCTTGAGCTCTACATCACTAGTGTGTTTGTGTATAAGGGTTTGTGACTGAGCAAGTTATGTGGCTGAAACAAGCACAAATTTGTTATGCCCTGCATTGCCCTACTGATAATGGGGGCAGACAGAACCAAAAGATGAATGTCACACTATAGCGGCAGGACCCAACAACAAATGCTCCACTGAAACCCTGCATTACACTTATCAATGATGTGGCAGTTTATCACCAGGTGATAATGCCATTAATGAGCAGTGCATGTTTAGAGGAAAAAATATTTTAAAGGGCTGAATTATTTTATTCAGTGAAAATCTCACATTCATGCAACAGCTCAAGTCTTTCATTTGACTGCGATGGGCCTGAAAAAAAATTCTCTAAACCTATCAAGGTATTAAAATAAGGTAATCGCCTGGACAGCTTACACGCCTTTGGATAGTCATATTGGAGTACCACTGGTTTCAGGGCACTGACAAAACTGTATGTAATGTCCAGATGTCCCCATCCCCCATATCCCTCAGTGGCCCTTGCGTCGCTCAGATCTGGATGGTCTTGGACAAAGCCTTCATATCCATTTGCATTTTAATCTGTTCAGAGGGAGGGAAATAATCTCCTCAACATTTTCCTGAAAGTGCTTTCACCTCTGCCCCCAAACAGCTGTCATTACATAAAGCCTCCTAGGTTAGCTATGATAAAGAAAAAAAATGCTGTCCAAGCTTCACCAGCCATAACTGAAATGGTAGCCTACTTCATTTCTGTTCAATGTCAAGACTACAAACTGAAGGTTTTATAATTTAACATTTGTGTAGGGCAAGCGGGTATGGGACTTTGAAGTCCGTTTGGTTGCTTCTGTGAGCAAGGAAGTGAATGAGCAGCTTTTAAAAGGTAATAATTAAAATGTTTTGACTAAGAGGCTATTTTATAAAGGTAACTGAGAAAATTTCTGAATTAACATTGCTGTGTAATCTCATTTAAGACTACTTGTTTGATAGTCCTATTCTACGTTGCCATGCAACTGCAAATTTATTGAGCAGGCCATCAGACGATTGCAAGTCAGCACATTGTAACAACCTGTATCAGCTGCTGTATTGCCGCCTGGATTTCATCCAAAGAAGGTGCCCATTGTATGCGCTGGCATATCGTTGATTGAATTGAATATTAACCTATGAAGGTCTTACAAGCGATTATGTATCCAATTGTGAGGTAAGGTAGGTGGGACTTCGTTTTGGGGGTGGGAGCAACACTCAAACGCCTTGAGTGCAGTACATTCTCTGACAGTGCATGATTAGGAGTATGACTGGCCACTGGAGATAGCTGGTCTTACAACGACGCGAACTAGTAGTTTCAGCACTTCTAATGCAACATTCACAAAGAGGGTTACGGGCCAAACGTGAAAGAAAAGAGAGCACGCATTTCTGGACTCTTCCTGGATATCCCATGCGAAGTTCTGAATCGTTGTTGTCCAGGGTAAAGAAAGAAGGGCCTGGGTGCAGTCGTCTGCTGTTGAATCAACGTTACGATTAGCTGCTTGGCTAGCTTCCTTACATGTTTTGACTGACGTGGTAGCATTGCCGCGTGTATTATCAAATTATTATACGGAGATACTGTTGACTCTTTAGATATGGATGTAGTCTCAATGTACAGTAAATGTTGCTGCTAAATTGGCTTGGCAGTTGACAGGTAACGTCACCTATCCTGAGCTTGGACTGGTTAGCTGGCTAACTAGCCAGCTAGCGCTATCTGGCTATCATACATAGCTACCAAGCTAGACTTGAAAGCGCATGCTAACCATCCTGGCAGGGAAAACTGTTTTCTTTCTTTAGAGCCCGTTCGTCTTTAGTTACATTATGTATTATCTTGTAAAACAATAGACAGTTCGCTAATACGTCGTTGCTATTTACATCCCCGTGCTATTTGAGCGCAAGTGTATGAATTATTGGTGAAAGTCAAATGTAGACTCTTTGTTAATTGTTGACAGATTAGCAAATGGTAGCTAACAATGAAGCTTCAGATCATTCTAGTTAGCAAGCTAAAGTTAGCTGGCTAGTAGACGCAAAACAGCGAGTTGATCATTCGAGTTGTTTTGTCATTGTCCTATAGGTTTCTTTTGAAATATACACAGCTCATTTGTACTAAATGGCCTTGAGATAGGAAAACTCTTTCAAAGGCTGTAGTTAGGGTAACGTACATAGCTAGGGAGCAAACGCCCGAGGAAATTATCAATCTCCCTGTAAAGTTAGATTGCAAAGTAGCTGGCTAACTTACTTGGAGGATTGTTTGCTAGTAATCGCCTGATGTGATCATAGAGGCCTTTTATAGGGTTTTAACCTTGTTTGCTGTAGCATATACTTTTGAACCATTAAAACATAACAGCAGATGAGAAACTACATGTAAGCTGACTTGTCAGCTGGCCCAACATCAAGAGAACTGGGACCTTGAGCCTTGAACTTATTTTGGCTGCAAAGGTTCATGACATAGACTGGGACGCGAAAGACCTCAAGGGTGTACATCCTTGGGATCATTTTGGACACACAGTACCCCGTTTCTGTTGCCACCTACTTGAGCTCAGATGTGAGGCAGAATGGGTACCCAGGGCAGTCCTGTGAAGAGCTACGACTATCTCCTCAAATTCCTCCTGGTGGGGGACAGTGACGTAGGCAAAGGCGAGATTTTGGACAGTCTTCAAGATGGTTCGGCAGAGTCTCCATACGCATACAGTAGTGGTAAGTGGATATTATCTTTATTAAAGATATGACCTGGTTCATGTGGGTTAATCATAGTTTACGTTACAGCCGCTTCATCCATTGTTACAAGATGATTGGTACTAACTGCATGCAGTGACGTTATAAACAAGGGCCACAGGCTTAGGCTAGTAAACAATCTATAGGCTAGGAAATGCCCACACATACCTGGACAAACCAGCCTGTTTCCATGTGACTGAATAAACATAATATGACCGTGATGTTACGCTGTTTGGAGTGTTGCTCTTTTATGAGTGCATGAGAGGGCATCCCGGGACGTAAGCTCTTGTGGTTCGTGTTAGTCACCGAATGTGCCAATTACTACAGTCAAGTTTATGTTGTTTTACAGTTGCCACTAAGGCGTTTGTTGTGTCCTTGCCAAGGTGGTTAGGCCAGTGCTAGCTGACTTGGACAAACCTGGTTCGACCTCATTAATGCTGACAGTGAAAAGACACTAGTCTCTTAACAGTGAGTGACTCAGAAAATCATGGAGCTTCTGGTCCTTAATGCAAAACCAAAAAGATCATGATTGAGAGCTATACATTTTACTTCCTGAAACACGGCCTGTGTGTTTAAATACCAACTAACTGAAATGTAGATGGTAGATGCACACAAGAGCTTAAAGAAAATTATATTTTAAGTACAAGATCTGCACCTTCTGTGTGTCTGTCTGTGTGTGTGCATGCACAGTGCACCGTCTTCACATTTTTGTCAGTGTATCAGTCCCTCAGTGTGACAGCTGAGATGATGAGCATGATTCTGGATTCTGTAGCAAAACTAGCATGATAAACTAACAAAGGAAAAGGGACACATGCATGTTCAGCCATAATTAGGCTGCTTACAGTCAGCCCCTGCTCAGTCTTCCCGCTGCACCATCCCCAGGGGACTGTGCTAAGGCAGCTACATTACACAAGAAGCTGCCTACCTTCCAGCTACCCCACAGCTGACTGCTGCTTCTCCTCCGTAAATGGATATTATCAAAAGGGGAAGAGAAAAGCCTTTTAACCCACACAGCTTTTTATGATGAAATATGCATCACTCTAGTACACACAAACCCATTGCCAGCAGATATGTACCAGATGGAGAATTGCTGTGGAGGGATTCTTGCTGTCAGAGTGTTTTTTTTCTTGGAGAGGGGTATTGATAAGGGGTGGTGTTGCAACATGATGTGTAAACAATAGGCTGATTTTAGCCGTTTTTGCATCAGTGTGCTCTGGAATGCCAGAATTCAGACTAGCCTAGGCATTAGGAGCTAGGAATTCTCTTCCCCTCTCTCTTTTCCTTCAGCTGATGATGTCTCCTGCTGGCCATTTTAATCATCGCTTGGGAGGTCCACTAAAAGGCACATCCTCCAAAGCCAAATCCAGTCAGAGTCATTACTGCATAGCAAGGCTGAGGGATGACAATAATCAGTCAATGCAAGCCACCTGTCTTCATCATTAAAAAATGTGGAACACAAAGCTGTTTTTCCCCTTTGATCAGAGAATTCCTTTTTATTGGAATTGATTCCCATCCTCCCTCCCTTTCTGTCTGTTTCCCCCTCAAGCTGAAGAGGCGCATGTGTAAATATTTCAAGAGAGGGAAGCAGGCAAGATAGAGCACAGATTGAGCACAGATCAAGAACAGTTTTTTGGAACAGCTAAAGAACCTCCAGTGGCTGCCAAATCCAAGCACAGGAAAAGGCACGGGAGTTTACTCTATTAGCCTTTAGCTCAGCAAACCCAAATTCCTCTTTGCCAGGTCTTTGCCAGTCCTCCTGTTTGCGCTAACCACTGCCGTCACCAGCGTAATGGGACAATGAAGATGACTTTCCATCTGCAATGCCTGGTCCACATCTTCACAAGCTGTAGGAGTTGTTAAAACCAGACTTTCCACTTTTTGCTCCCCCTAAGGGGCTATGTGCTTCCTCCTCAGCGCACCTGAGAGAACACACCTGTCAGTCATATCCACGCCCTTCCCTGGTTTGTCTTTGTGTGCGTCCGGCCATCCGTGCAAGACAAGACACCCAGGGTGGCTTAAAAGCAAGCTCGGTGTGTTGGAGGTCTAGGTAGGTGAGAGTGGCCTTGGTTTTGTCAAGTTCAAACAGATTTGTGGCTGCGCTGTGCTTTGGAGACTAAACTCTATAGAGACAGTGCAGCAGGCTTTTGTGAATGCTATTCTCCCCTCACCACCACGTCCTCTTAGAAAAACGTTAAAGCGGAATGCAGAGAACAGTTAACACCACCAGCTAAATACCACAGAAATGTGTAGGACTAGGTTTATAATTCCCTTTCATGTAGCCTTTGTGCTGTACTTCCCAAATACACACACACACACACACACACACACAAAGAGAGAAAACACGTGTGCACGTACTCATACAGACACATGTGTACACACACACACACCAAATACACTATACACATGCACAAACAGAAAATATACATCCTCCATCCCCTTCATCGCTCTTTTCAGAACCCCCTTATTATTTTTGCATAATGTCAGCGTTAGGGGCTTGGCAGCCCAGTGCTGCTGAGTTGCTAATTGCACACCACAGTGACGCTGTCACTGTCTTTGCCACCACCACTGCCACCCCAACCCTGACTGTGAGGCGGGCGCCACACATGGAACACACAGGACCAGATAAACAGCCAGCAGCATGAAATAACACAACATACAATGGGTTGGAGAGAGGGCGGACATGCATCCAATGCCAACATGATGGGGATTGTTTAGTTTTTTCCCTAGGAATAGAAAACATAGGGTTTGTGGGGATTGGGGTGTATCTGCATGTGTGTGTGTGTCTGGCCATGGGTCATGGATTAGGGAGCTGTGCATTTGATGGTGTGGTTTTTTGGGAAGAGGAAGAGAGATGTGATTAGGCAACTAGGCATGGATCAAATGGCTCCCCCCTCTTCTCTTCCCTTTTAAGTGTAAGCTGAGGCCGAGAGCCGTTTCCTGCTCATTAGCCTCTCCTCTGCATGTTTAATAATGGAGGATGGGATAGCCTGCCTGCCTGCTTGCTGCCTGGCTTCAGTACTGTGCTGCTGGTCTGCTCCCCCAGTCTGGACATCGTTCTCTCTCTCTCTCTCTCTCTTTCTCTCATCCCCCTCTATCTTAGTATTTCTCCGTTGCGCACTTTCTAGCAGTCCTTCTCTTATTATCCCCCGTTCCCTCCTCTGCTCCCTCGCACTTTCTATTTCTTTCCTCCCTTTCTCTCTATCTCTCTGTCTATTTCTGTTGTTTCATTCTATTTCTCTCTCTCTCCCATTTGCTCTTGTTCTTCAGGGATCTGTCAGACCAAATGTGAGGGGAACTCTTCCCTCTCAGGCTTGTTCTGTCACAAGGTCATGAAAGCTTGAAGAAAGAATCTGGCTCCCGAAAAAAAGATGTTCTGCTCCTGCTCTCTCTCCCTCTCTCTCTCTTTCTCTCTCTCCCTCTCCCCATCTCTCTCCATTTGTTCCTCTTATATTCCTCCATCGAATCTCTGTCTTCTTCTCTGACAGTAATGTCAGTTGTGTCGTTTTTGCCCAGCTCTCTGGCTGCTGTCTCATCCCACTTAGGCTCAAGTCTTTGGTTTCTCTTTTGCCCTCTCTTCCTCATTTTGCATCCCTCTCTTCTGCCTCTACCCCCCTGCCTCCACTCCACCCCACCGTCACGCCATCCCTGTTGCCATTTTGTTTTTCATCGCTGATCCTCTCTTCATGCCTTTTAATCTCTCGGCTCCTGCCAGATTTTGTATGTGGAGAGCAAACAGCTTGGATGGAGGGGATGATAGGGGAGTGGGTCCTGCATCAATCAATGAAGCCTGGGTCAGTACAGAGGGAGTGTGTGTGTGTGTTTGGTTGAATGAGGGAGGGACAGAGAGACAATGCTAGACTAGTGTGTGTATGTGTGTGTGTGTGTGAGAGAGGGAGAGACAGACGGTGTGTGTGTGTGTGTGTGTGTGTGTGTGTGTGTGTGTGTGTGTGTTTGGTTGAACGAGGGAGGGACAGAGAGACAACGCTTGACTAGTGTGTTTGTGTGTCTGTGTGTGAGAGAGAGAGGGAGGGAGAGACAGACGGTGTGTGAGAGAGAGAGAGAGAAAGGGAGAGACAGACATTGTGTGTGTGTGTGTGTGTGTGTGTGTGTGTGTTTGGTTGGTTGAACGAGGGAGGGACAGAGAGACAACGCTCGACTAGTGTGTATGTGTGAGTGTGAGGGAGAGAGAGGGAGGGAGAGACAGACATTGTGTGTGTGTGTGACAGAGAGAGAGAGTGAACCAGACAGACAGATGTGTTAGTATTGGCATCAGTGGCCGTGATATGGCAGGGGTGGGGGTGTTGAGCACAAACAACTGCAGCGCTACGCTCCTCTCGTCATGGCGAATCCGCTTGGCAGCTGTGCGTCCTCGCTAGTCCAAATTGTTGCTGGCTGTCAGCGTTACAGGTAATCAGATTATTAGAGTGTGCGAAAGGATGATCCAGCACATAAGACAGGCTCACTTAGTTTTGTGAATATGACAGTCACTGGCTGTCGCCGTATGCCTTATGGTGGTAATGGAGGTGGTGGTGTGTGTATGTGGGGGGGGTGAACAGCGACACACAATAGGCTTTTGTTGCCAGTAGAGAAGCCATTAAAATGCTAAACAGGTTTTAAAACAATCCAGAGCAGCTGAGACGCAGCAGCGCAGAAGCAAGAAACTCCCGTCCTGCTGCTGTGCCTCTGTGCTTTGACGTGGAGGGAAGAAGCCTCTGGAGAGAGATGGGGAGACAACAGAGAGAGAGAAAGGGAGGGAGGGAGAGAGTGTGTGTTTGTGAGTGGGTCTTTGTCTGTGTGTGTGTGTGTGTGTTAGAGAGAGGGGGGCAGAGTGTGTGTAAGGGTGTTAGTTAGAGAGAGGAGGGGGACAGAGTGTGTGTGCATGTGTGTGTGTGTGTTAGTTATACAGAGACTGTGTGTGCGTGTGTGTTTGCTTGCTTAAGAGAGAGAGAGATAGAAAGGAGATGGAAAGAGAGGAGGGTACGAGGCAAAGTGTATGAGAAGAGACGGAATAAATGGGCTTAATGACCTTAATGACAGCAAATGTCCTTTTGCTGTGCTTCATGTGGCATATGTACCATCCCATCTGGATAAAGTTTACTCACTTGTGTGGGCACACCTATATACGAGCACACACACACACACACACACACACACACACACACACACACACACACACACACACACACACACACACACACACACACACACACACACACACACACACCCACACCCACACGCGCGCGCGCACACTAAACACGTGTGCAAGCAGTAGAGAGGCCTTTACCCAGACTGATAGCACACACTTTGCACCATACCAAGTCTTTTCCAGCGCACAGTGCCAAGGCAACCAGGCGTGTCTCTGTGATCTAATAATCGATTGCACTTAATTTGAAGAGCTTATGGGAGGAGGCTTTCACACTCCCAAATGCAATCACTGGGGCTCCACAGACCCCTGCATAGCGCAGCACTGCAGAGCCCTTCTTGCCTTGCCTTGCTGTGGCTCGGCTCGACTTGGCACTTAAGGCAGCTGCGTAAAATCACATTTGCCGGCTGAAGTGAGTCAGCCCCCCTCGCTGGGCCAAGCCATCTAGGGGGAGTGTCTGCAGGTCATCTCTGCAGCAGCAGCAATAGTAGCAGCACTGGGGCACATTCTGCCCTTCTCCTCTTCCCTCTGTGTGTGTCCTCTCTCTCTGTGTCTCTCTCTCCTCCCCCCTCCCTCTCTTTTTCTCTTTCTCTGTCTCCCTCTCTCTCTGTCTTTTTCACTGGGGCACATTCTGCCCTTCTCCTCTTCCCTCTGTGTGTGTCCTCTCCACCCCCCCCCGCCCCCCCCCCCACACACACACCTAGGCTGCCCGTCTCTCTGTGTGTCTTCTCTCTCATTCTCTCTCTCTCTCTCTCTCTCTCGCTCTTTCTTTCTTTCGCTATCTGTTTATGTATAATCTTCTAACTACTACTTTTTTCTGTCTCTTCCCTGCAGGGATCGACTACAAGACCACCACCATTCTGTTGGACGGCAGGAGAGTGAAACTTGAGCTCTGGTAGGTAGAGACGCCCCACAGTGCAATGCACCTTTGGGCTTGTCAGATACTGAATGTGTCTCCTACATTTCAGACTGACTCTGGAAAGATGTTTGGCTTTGTGTTTGTGCCTGTCGCACAAAGCATAACATTTGGCTTAGCATACGAGATGTACATAATGTGCTTTTCAAGAACATTCAAGATGCCCACAGTTGTAACGCTACACATTTACATGGAAGTGTACATTTGCATTTTACTCACACTTTACTGTTAGATTGATGGAGCAATGCAGTGCAAACAGGAGACATTAGGGTAAAGAAACATATACTGCCCTCCACAAAAGAATGAAGAATTATAGTTCATTGAACAGAAACAAACATTGAGCCTCTTTGCTCTGATTCCTGCTAGTGATGCTGCTTTCAGTACTCTGATGAGCTGTAGAAGCCATCCCATACCGGTTATCTCATCCCTGTCACATATGAGGCCCCTCCATTAAAATGATAGTGTCTGTCCTTTGCAACGCATCATGATGTGTGACAGGCGTTGATCCTCTATCCTTTGGCAGTGAGTGCCTACGCAGCATGAGTGTTGTGTTTCAGCGAGGTTTCCTTTAAAAAGTAGCACGAGAATGAAAACAAAAGGTGACTCATGCATTTTGCATACTTACAGTATAACTGGTTCAGTCTATACTTTTTGGAGTTGGATTGGAGTTGACACACATACACACACACACACACGCACACACACCCACCACTACCACTACCACTACCACTACCCAAAACCCTCCATTCTCTCTTCCTGCTTGTATCTCCTACACACCCTCTTCCATCCCTCTCCTCCCATTCACTGCTGCCTCACTTCCAGACAGGGACGGAAATTGCCCACATTAAAATGATATGGTGGCAAATGAGAAGCATCAATCTTCGTCTGGGGCTCTCGTCCCACAATACACCCTCAACACAACGTTTTCATCGCATGCAAAAGTGCCTCTATTGTCAACTGGGCTGGGAAGTATGTTTCACTTCAGTATCCACTGAAGACATTGGCCCAGCAGATAATGGCCTGTAGAAAATAAAATAAAAGGGCTTAAATGCACATCCATCTTCGTGAGTATATTGGTCATGTAGTTGTGGATAACTAATGGGGAAAGCTTGAAAAAGTGCCCTTCACAGCTGCGTGAAGACATGACTTGAGTTGCTCGCATTCCAGAACATTCCTGCCATCCATTAGCACATTAATACGGCAGGAACATTAGCGTAGCAGCACTTAGTGTTCCACTTCAGGGAGTGCTGCCTCATCACAAATACACAAGAGCAGGACATGTCAGTGAGCCTTCAACTCAGAATGAGAGAGAGAGAGAGCATGAGTAAGAGAGAGAGAGAGAGAGAGAGGGAAGACAGATAGAAGGATGCTCACTGATATGCGTCACGGTTGTTTGTCTGGCTCCAGCTGTCCACAGATCTGCTGCGATCTCATTGATTTGTTAATGCGTTTGCCACATATGCATACCAGAGGCAGAGCGGCCTCTCTCTCTCTCTCTCCCTCTCTCCCTTCCTCTCTCTCGCTCTCCCTCCCTCCCTTCCTCTCTCTCTCGCCCTCTCCAGTGGCCTCTGACTGCACTCCAGAACTGTTATCTTTGGCCTTAATCACTCAGGAGCCCAGGCCACACACACACACACGCACTCCCACACACTCCCATTCAGGTAGTGCTGATAACTGCCAGAACTGTAAACAGTGGTTGGCCACATGGCAGGCCATGCCATTCCTTTCCTGTAGCCTATGTACATTCAACCTCAGCACGCATTGGAATGACCCTGTCAACAAAGGCCACTCGACACAGAGCTAATTTGCCTGTCCAATTCGCTTGTCCCTTATCGACTCTCGAAATGTTGAAAGAGAATGGATTTGTTTGCACTGTAATGTTTTCTTTTTTTCAGGCTTCATTTTTCCACTCGTCAGGTATCAGACAAAAGAAGTAGTGTTGCCAAGTAGGAGTGGTGGATTTGGTGGGTTGAAGGAAAACTAGTTAGTCCTGCTTGAGACTGCTGTTGCTGTTGGTGTTGCTGGCACGGAGAGGAGAGAAGGAGAGCAGGGCAGTGACTCATCTTCTCGAGCGAAGCGTCTCTTGGGCATTTTGCTGTCTGGCCTAGTCTCTCTCCAGCTCAGCGCTGGGCTTTGCAGCCTCAACTCAGCTGGTCCCATCGCTCTCTCTCTGTCTTTTTTTTCTTTCTCTCTCTCTGTCTCTTACTCTCACTCTCTTTCCCTCTCCCTCTCCCTCTGTTTCTCTCTCTGTGTGTCTCTTGTGTTTGCCACAGCTGCGTTGGAAAAAAGTCTCGCTGGGGTGGGGGGAGTGATAAACACAGAGAAAGAACAACACCGCTTCAGCCTGCCTATCCTCACTGTCTCTATCTGTGTGTGTGTTTCTGTTTTCTAGGGACACCTCGGGCCAAGGTCGTTTCTGTACCATCTTCAGGTCCTACTCCCGAGGAGCACAGGTGAGAACACACAACCCTCTGACATGACCTTCCTAGGTGACCCCTGACACAACCTCTGATCCCTGTTGTTTGCTTGGGCCTCATCATGACCCACTGGAGAGTATAGTCAGTCACACATAACAGCAGTGTAGCATGCCTACACACACACACACACACACACACAGAGCCCCACTCTTCAGGGTCCCAGTGCTCACTGAAAGGCCTCTGTGTGTGTCTGTGCGTGTGTGTAGTCTGTGTAGCCCATGATGTAGGTCAAATGATGTCATGCCTGAGTACAGCCACAGTTGTCTTGTGTTGTGGCTAGCCTGTTCTGGTTGCAGATGTTTGGACTACAACTTGGAGCAAGAGTTTGCTTTAGTCTGGTTGTAGTCTTTTTGTAGACCGGTCAGTGCATTAAATTTGCTTTATATATACTTATATATACTCTTGTAAATTTGGAGCCAATATGTCTCTGATCAGTCTAGCTCTTGATTGAGTTATAAGAGGAATCCATTAATATTAAAGTAAGTGAGTGTGGGAAGCGTAAGTGGGAGTGTCACATAACGTCACAAAATAAACTTTTCAATCATATTCTCAATCGTATCAGCAGATGAGGACCTTAGTTTGTTATTTAATTTCATCTGATTGCTTTCAGTGGCATTTAGACGAGTAGCCCAGTATTTAGGAGCGTGCCTAACTAACCCTAAGACTAAATCGCAGTGGGTGTGTTTACAGGAGGGCTGTTTCTGTCCTCTGGTATCTGTGTGAAGTGTCTTGACAGGGGCGGCGCACATCCGTTGGCTGCGCGTGTCCCATATTTGTGCAACAGCAGTGTGCTGGCCAGAGGAAGTGCCTGAACAATACGTTGTTGCTTGTTCACTGTCCCCAGGGCATCCTGCTGGTGTACGACATCACCAATCGCTGGTCGTTTGACGGCATCGACCGCTGGATCAGAGAGATTGACGAGGTGAGCACCCAACCACCACACCTTCCACAACTGTGCTCCTGTGTTCTCCCTTCCCTCCTTTTCTGCTAGAAGAGTCTTTGGGTTCATATAGCTCAAGTATCACTTTTTCCTTTGCCCAATGACACTTGCAATGCCATTATCGCCATAGTTTGTTGACCAGTATTATTAGCCTATTTATATTATATAGGTATCATTTGGTATCATTTGTGCTCTTTCATGAAAATACAATAACTTTAAACTAATGGGTGATGAGACTTGGAGGGTCGTGCCGTGGAGGGTCACATTTGTCATGTAATTCAAGGTTGTGGACACAGTAGCCTTTCCTGGTTTGAGTATATGTGTGTATGTGACTATGCCTCTTAAAAATCTGTGTGCGTGTTTGCTTGCGCATGCATCTCTGTGTGTGTGTGTGTGTGTGTGTGTGTGTGTGTGTGTGTGTGTGTGTGTGTGTGTGTGTGAGATAGAGAGTGATGTGTGCAGACTGTGCGTGGGCCCTGCTCAGTCAGTGCTGAGATTGGAGCGAGTGCTGCAGGGGAGTGGGACTGGGAGTGGGAGTGTGATGGAGGCGGTCTGGTCTGGGTCTCTCAGACAGACCCGCAGCTCTGAGTTTCAGCTTCACTGGCTCAGGCTGTCTGTTACTGCTGCTCCTTCAGGCACCTTCCTTGTGTATGTGTGTGTGTGTGTGTGTGTATGTGTGTGTATGTCACCGTCTCCCTGTTGCTCCGGCTCCGGCTCCTGCTCACATCCTGCCCTTCCTGCTGACTGAAGCCAAGAGGATGTCCGCCCCCCCCCCCCTCTCTCTTTCTCTTTCTCAGACATTCTCGCTCTCTTTCTCTCTTGTTCATGGTGTCTTTTTCTCTTGGTCGTTCCATCTCTTTCTTGCTCAGCACCTTTGCTTCCCTTGCTCACTTTGTCCCTTTCATGCTCTCTCTCTCTCCCCCTCTGTCTCTCTCTCCCCCTCTGTCTGTCTCTCTCTCCATCTCTTACTTCTCTCTGTAGATCTGTTTCTCTTTGTCTCTCGTTTCTCTGTCTGTCTCATTCTCCTGTGGGTTTTTGATGGAATGTAGCTGTGTATGTGTCTATGCTTGGTCGACTCTCTCACTGTATGTGTGTGTGAGTGTGTGTGTAAGAGAGAGAGACAGAGACAGAGAGAACTAGCAGGGGAGCTGTGTGGTATTTTTGGCCTGTTGTGTTGGATAAGATTTCTTTTTCCTGCTCCCTCTCCACAACATTCTGGAGTTGGATGGCTACCACATACTGGGAAGATGTGTGTGTGTGTGTGTGTGACTGTGGTTAACTGCCTTTGGCACACCCATGGTTCAACTTTGCTCTGTGACGTCTGGCAGCTGCTGTCCCTGTGGATGAGGAGTGGACAGGAACCACAGCAGGGCCACGTTGCATAAGCAGCACAAACACACTGATACGACACACATTTAACCCTTAAAGGTGCAGCGGAGTGTGTTCCAAAATTGACCCAGTGACAGCAGCAGAATGTGAAGAAACAAACATATTGATGTGATGTCAGCAATATGTAGGCACTGCAATGTCAAGATATCCTCTAAAGTTGGCATGCAAGCCAACTAGTGCCGGGTTGTTACTTGAAAGTCAAAAGAGCTCTGTGAAAACGCCAACTTTAACCCTTACTGATTGGAATCTCCTCTCTTTCTTTTTCTCACTCTTTTATTTTCTCTTCCCTTCTCCTGTCTTCTCCCTCCATGTCTTTCCTCTCTCCATCTTTCCCTTCCCATCCTTCCTTCCTTCCTTTCTTTCTTCCATCTCTTTCTTCTTTCTACTGCTCCCCTCTTTCTTTTCTTCTTGTTCGCTCTCTTTTCCTCCCCTTCACTCTCTTTCTGCCAGCACGCGCCCGGGGTTCCCCGCATCTTGGTGGGCAACCGGCTGCACCTGGCCTTCAAGCGGCAGGTGCCAACTGAGCAGGCCCGCGCCTACGCTGAGAAGAACGGCATGACCTTCTTCGAAGTGAGCCCACTCTGCAACTTCAACGTCATCGAGTCCTTCACCGAGCTCTCGCGGATCGTGCTTATGAGGCACGGGATGGAGAAGTTCTGGAGACCCAACCGAGGTGAGTGTGTGTGTTTGTGTGTGTTTCAGAGAGGATTGTGTGGGGAAATTGTGGTCATGAAGGTCTAGCTGATGCAGTGTGTGTGTGTGCGTGTGTGTGCACGCCTTCATGTTTTTCTGGGAAGTGGCTTTGAAAATCTGACATTGCATGTGAGTGTGTGTATGCGCTTGTGTGTTTTTGTGGAGAGTGGCTCTGAAATTCCATCTCTGAGGTGGTTTAGAGTGTGTGTGTGTGTGTGTGTGGTCCTTTTGTTAGAAGTAGCCTTGGGTCCAGTCAGTCTTTGGGGCAGTCAGTCTTAGCATCCTCTGCCCTGAGGGCTTCTCCAGCACATTCTCAGTGATAGCCTGTGCCTCACCCAGCATCTGCCCACCAGCCCTACACAGCTTTACAATAGTAACAATAGTTCAGTCCTCCTCCTTCTCGTCTTCGTCCTCATCCATCTCCTCCACTGTCAGCCCAGCCCTGCTTTAAAGCAGCGCCCAGACTGCTCAAGAAGCAAACACATACTCTCACACACAAACACACATATGCTTTGGTTAGACTTCTTTGTTATATGCAGGAACACACACATACACACACACCTCATACACAAACAGGCACACACAGAGGCAAGTGTGCGCTCTGTTCTTGCCAGGCAGGGGAGGCAGAACAACAAGGGGATGAAAAACGCCTGGCTCAGCAGAGCCTTGCCTCCTCCATTTGGCAGAGGGAACCGCGGTGCGGCGTGCTACATTACCCAGTCGAGTTGGGAATCGGGAGTTGAGCCACCAACCACGTCCAAACCTGCAGCCCCATAATTACAGACAGCGGGCATTCCATAAAGCTTTGCATCCTATTTCTTTCTTTCCTTCTGTCTCTCTCTCCCTCTCTCTCTCACTAGAGAGCTTCTCTGCTTTGAACTATTCATTTTCTCGATCAGCCTTCCCTGCTCTCCCACTCTTCAGCACTCTTGATACACCCCTTTTAGTTTGCTCTCCTTCTGTTGTCTGTCTTGTTTGCCTGCAAACTTAGGCTTTTTTTGTTTTGTTGTTTTTAATTCCCCTAGGCCCTCTTCAAATGCCTGGTTGGATGTGTGAAGCATGACTTTGACTTTGCCTGTGTGTGTGTGTGTGTGTGTGCGTGTGCATGCTTGTGTGTGTGTGTGTGTATTTATGTGTGCGCGCGTGTGTGTGTGTGTGTGTGTGTAACTAATAAACCTTTTTCAGAACTGTTGTGGTTAAACTTCTGCTTTCTGCTGGACTTCTCCATAACCACAGGGCATGTATTATTCATAATCTATGCACACCACACTTACTGAAAAAAGCACTCATGATTATGTGGCAATTATGTAGTTCTATGGAGCTCATCAGAGTATGGTACATTTTTAATGATGGAAAGTGGGCTGCCGGGCGTGTTAAACACAGGCTGGACTGGACAGAAGTTTTAGAGCAGCGGGAGAGGTTTCCACTCTGGTGTTTTTGTCATGAATAATAGCTGAGGCATCTGCAGTGCTCGTCTCGATGCCTGACACACAACAAGCTTCTGCTTCTTGTGTTTTTTTTTCTGGCGTGTTCTTGGTATCCCTGCAAGTGTAGAACAGAACAGAGCAGACCAGAGCACAGCACACCCGGCCCAGATGGAGCGTCTGAAAATTTGAACATGCTGCATCGTTCACTACTCAACATGGTCTGACATCTATCCCTTTTTTTGTCCCCTCTCTCACCCCCACCCTCCTCTCTCCTCCCCACACACTCCCTCTCTTTCTCTTGCTTTCACTCTTATTCCTCCCCTCTCTGTCTCTTTCTCCCTCCCTCTTATCTGTCTCTCTCTCCCTCTCCCACCTGTTTATTGCCCCACCCCCACAGTGTTCAGCCTGCAGGACCTGTGTTGTAGGGCGATCGTCTCCTGCACGCCGGTGCACCTGATCGACAAGCTGCCGTTGCCCGTGGCTATCAAGAGCCATCTGAAGTCCTTCTCCATGGCCAACGGCATGAATGCCGTCATGATGCACGGACGCTCCTACTCGCTGGCCAACGCTGCCGGCGCCTCTAAAGGCAACAGCCTCAAACGGACCAAGTCCATCCGGCCACCGCAGAGCCCCCCACAGAACTGCACGCGCAACAACTGCAAAATCTCTTAGCCTGGGATTGGACTCACTCCACACACACACATGCACACTCACAGACTCAACCCAGCTAGCACATCTGTCTGCCTGAAGGACCCACTGACGTTAAATGGCTCTAGAGTTCTCTAACTCATATAGACATCTACAAACACACACACACATACAAATTCACTCTGTTCTCAAATCTGGTAGTCCTCATCCATAGACGACCTGGACATCTGGACATGAAAAACACACAGTTCATCAGTTAGTCCAGCCACTCAGAGATGCTGAGCCCAGTGGTTTGGTCTGGATTTTCCAGAGCTCTGTAAAGAGTCGGTCAGGTAGACAGCGGGAGGGGGGAAGGATTTTGTTGGCTCCTGAGGACTCTGACGTGTGCCGTGGGTTTTCTCTTGCACTTGCCTTCCGTTGGGTCTCATTTAGGTTAAAAGATTCTTCAGATGAGCAGTAATAAAATGGCTGTGAGGTATTGCTCCTGCCCGACGATACCTTTTGAAGTTTTCTATTTTTTATTTTCCCCCTTCTTTTTCTCCCCTAGTCCCTACAGCTCATTAGGGGAGTTGTTTTTTTTTTCTGAAACTACAAATCACACAACACCATTCCCCAGCCCTTCACCAAATAATAGATTTGTCCAGGCCAGCCCTGACATAGAGCAGTCCTGATGTTGGTAATGGTCAATGCCCACACAGACAAGCTCATCAAGCGTGGCTCCTGGACTGCCATTTCAACCCTCATCATGGCCTTGGAGGATGTTTGTTTTCATAAGTGTGTGTGTGTGTGTGTGTGTGTGTGTGTGTGTGTGTGACACTGAGTGAGGGATGGAGATCCACAGAAGTCTGAATAGGAAGCCGATGAGTAATGAACATTGCATCTTGCATGCTCAAAATTATACGTTATGTTTATTTAAAAATATATATATTCAGTGAAACTTCTGAATAAATTAGTGCTACAATGTGTATACTAACAAACATGAATTTGCACTGTGCAAGGAAATTAGTAATTTTTTTGTAATAGCTTGATGCTGCAAATAGTGATTTGCACACACTATGAACTCTTTGACAGTGTCTATTTTTACCCTCGCAAATCTGAATTTTGGGTGTGGAGGGTAGGACATTTTGCGTCTGCCCAATTTTTAAGAAGATGGATGTGTGTTGGCTTGCAGAAAGCACCACTCAGCATTTCCCCATAAGAAGGGGGGCAAGGGGGAGTGGATGGGTGGGGGGGAGCGGGCTATGCTAGGACAGGCATTGGGTGCACTGTTCGCGCTCTTTCTCGTCCTTTTTGGAGAGGTGCCAGGCTGCAGCTCGCCCGTTCCACCCGTTCACTCAGTGTCTTGTTCAGCCATCTTTGAGGGACTTGCTGTGTTGGGGTGCTCCAGGCCAGCTCGAGATGTCTTTTACTCTTTGGATCACGTCTGCATTCCTCAGGGGGACAGTTTTAGGCAGAGATGTTTTTGTTGTTGTTATTTTTGTTTTTTGTTTTAACCCGCCTGTTTCCATCTCTCCATTGGTCGTCATGGTTGAGTCTTGGGCACTAAGAGTCAGTTGCAATGGATTTGGAGCATTTTTGCCATATTTGCCACCAATCCCCTGTCCCCACCCCCTGCTACCCGAAACGCACCAATGTGTTTTTACCAGCATAAGTTTTAAAAATATATATTTTATTCATTTTTAAAATAAGCCCAGGGCCATCCTTTCCTGTCCATGTTTTTGTTGTATTCCCCCCCCCCCCCCCTTTGCCCTGCTTGTGCCAAACCCTTCCTCTGCCATGCATGAAGAGGAGCACCTGCAAAATGCTCCTTTTCACAGGCCTCATGGTAGAATCAGCCCTCAGAAGTCTGATCTGTTTCCATTTCTCATCCATGCTGTGGAGAGTTAAACGAGTATCAGCCCCCCCCCCCCCCTTATTTTCCACATGCTATTTTCCATACCCACCGAACGAATTCAGTGTTATATAGTGGGGGTTTTTTTGTTTTTTTTCCTTGCAAAAGCTCTTGAGGTTGTCAGATAGGACCGGCAGGCCTTCTGGTTGCACATAGAACAATGCATGGTATCTGGGGGCACTGCGATGTCAATTGTGCCAAAATGGGGGGGAGATTTGGGAGGCGGGGGTTAGCTGGGTGGACAAATATCACATTGAAACGCACATTTAACCTCAACATAAATAGAGGCCCATACATGTAGGAACGTGCTGAGAATGAATGGGGCCCCCCCCCCCCCCCCCAATTTCTAATAACGAAGCACAAAATGCTGTTTAATGTCCATGAAGTTTTTTTTCCCCCCCTTTTCACACATTACCAGCTGATAAAGGAGAGACTAATGTAATGATAAAGGAGAGACTAATGTGTGGTTTTACGTAGGATGTAATTTTCTGCTTCTTTTACATCTCAATGGCTTGGAACAGTACAGCACTGGAGAAGTGAAAGGCTTGTTCTTGCGCATGGTTTGTACTTTCGCAGCACTTCTCCCTCTCTCCCTCCTTTTCTCTCTCTCTCCCTGCGATGTGCGGTGCTCTCTGGCTCAGCGTAGCATCTCCTCGGGGTACGATGATTCATGGTGGATGAATAATGGATGCTCTTTTCACATCTCCAGAGGTTTCCTTCATCAATCAGCCTGGTCCGACTCCACAGCGCCTCACCTCCCTTCCCCCTCCTTTCACTCGTCTTCACTCTTCTCCCCTCTCAAGCTCCCCTGTTTTTTGTACCTTTCTTCCTTTTTTTTTTGAAGATTTGTAAAGCTATTGTTCTCCTCTCCCCTCCCTCTATCTCAGGGATCAGACTCAGCCTGCAGTCCAAGGTCCACCAGATGAAGCCTGTGACCCCTGAGGCTGAATGGTGGAGTGCCCTTGGCAGTGTGTAGTTTCTCCGCTCCTTTCCACTCTTCACATTGTATCCCCCATAGCAAAGCAGAGCAGTACCAGTGGAGCACAGTGCAGCCTGCCATTTCCCCCTCAATGTTCATCCGATAAGCTATCCACCTCTGACCCTCCACAGCTTGCCATGAGAAAATGCATTGAGTGCACAGGGGCGTGTGTGTGTGTGTATGTATGTGTGTATGTCTGTGTGCGTGCTTGTGCGCTTTGTAGAGTTCCAACCAGAGCAGTACTTCTAGTATGGTAGTAAGGGTTGACCAGTGTTGCATCACAGACGAGCTGTGTGTCACTGGTGTTATATGAGGCCTTTTGTGTACTTATATAAGTAGTAAACAAACCAACAACCCAAGTCTGTGATAGGAATGGTTTTGAAGTACAGTGTCACTATCTTTTGGTCCCTCCTTTTACCCAGACATCAGAACAGCAGAAACGTTAGATATTAGTTTGTAGTCAGAGGGGAAGGGCAAAGATGTTTGTATTTTTCTGTGATGCACGTCATAAAGGTGCAACAAAACTATGTGACTTAGCTAGAGAAAGAGCGTTTCGACTACGTATTTTTTAATTTTGTATTGTGTTTTTTAATGCCTCAAATGTTGATCCAGTTATATATATATTCAGACATTTTTTTTCCTTGTTAAAATATTTTCTGGTGGATGTGAATGATTTTTTTGAAAGGAATGTTTTCAGAGGATAGTGCAGAAGACCAGGCGATCTCTGATTATTATTTTTCTTCCTCCTTTGTGGGTTGGATAAAGGGAAGTGTTATTGATGTTCTGAAAAATACAATTGTAAACACTAGTTTTTGGTTTAAGCTGCTGTGTAACTTCAATGAGAAATGATCAAGTGTTCTTGGTAAACAACAGCGAACATTTGTTTTTAAATTATTGATTGTACAGTTCCTAGTGTATAAAAACAATGACTTTTTCACAATAAAACTGTTAACATTGTCACAATGTCTCATAGGCTTACTTTCAAGTTTTGTTTTGTGTTTCTTGTTATTGTGTTATTTCACATGCACACGCCATGCAAACTCACCCTTACAGCACTGGCACATAATACTAGGCACAGCACAAATATTTTGTACTTATACTATGAGTGTATATATTGACATATATTTGAATATAATGTCCATGAATGGTTATTCAGTTATATGCAGGGGTAGGAATAAGGCCACAGGCAATGCATTATCTGATAAGGCCTCGTCTGTTTTTCTAATGACCTTCCACAATAACATACAGTGTGCACTCCTCTAAACATTACCATAACCATTTGGGGCCGCCATGGCCTAATGGTTAGGGCTTCTGGCTTGTAATCGAAGGGTTGCCGGTTTGATCCCCGACCAGTGGATCATGGTTGACCCCTAACCCCTCACTGCTCCCCGGGCACTGCTATAGCAGGTGGTCAACTGCTCCAGGTTTGTATGTACTTCACAGTGTACTAAGTGTGTTTCACTAATTCACAATTGGGTTAAATGTAGAGGCCTAATTTCCCTCACAGGATCATAAGAGTGTAGATTACTATAATAATAATCATTATTATTATTATTATTAAAACATTTGGCCAGAAAGTGTCTTCTATAAGGTAGATATTTGACATACAATGCCATCTAGTGGACACACTAAATCCTGTAGACTGTTTATTTCTCTGCATCTTCTCAAGCCCGACAGACATCCTGAAGAAGATGGTGTCCAAAGCAGAACACCTGAATTTTAGCACAGTTACTGCAGTTTTTGGCCATTCTGATAAAACTAGGCAATTCTGGTCGCATGGTGCTAGAAACATGAAAACATTTACCCTATTGATCCAATATGGTGAAATCAAGAACTCATCAAGAACATCACAACGTTCCTGAGGAAAGAACGCATAGAGATACCAGTAAATATAAAAGTATATGATTGCAGCTTCAACAGATCATCTTCAACATCATCTTTATAGCCACTAAAGGTCAGACTCAATACAAAGAATGAACTACAATACAACCAAAACATTATGAAGTATATCTATCTATCACACATAAAAGTGTCCCCTGACACTCCTAATTTTGATTCCTGTCAGAATTTGAATCTGGGAGTTCTCTTTATGTATCTGTGGTTCTCAGGAACTGCTCCAGGCAACGGTGCCTGACCCTGACGCAGAATAATAGGTTCTAATCTGGGGAACCTCGGGGGTGCCTCAGAAGTGCCGCCCCAGACTAGCTTGGGAGGAGAAGGTGTAGCAGCTAAAGGAGGTGCATAGGGGCCCTGCTTGCTAGGCCGCTCATCCTCCACCCAGCACTCCACCCTGCTGCCTCTCCCCACACCGGGGCTCTTTGACTGCCTCTCCCCTGGGGTGCATGGGATGTGGCCAGCTGATATCAATGGGCTCCTTTCCCCTGCTGTGGTGGTCCTCTGATCCACCTTGTGCTGCTGTTGGAGAAGCCGTTCAGACACTGCAGGTGTGGGCTGGGCTGGGGCTGGGGCTTGAGTTGAGGCCTGGGCCGATCTGGTGTTTTCTGCTGTGGCTGTTGCTGCTGGTCTGAATGGTCCTACTCCACTAGCCCTCCTGGGCCCCCGGGGGCCAGGCGTGCTCTGCTGCTTCTGATGCACCCTGAAGGCCGTTGGCTTTTTGACAGCCTGTGCCTCCTCGTCCAGGAAGCGAACCTGTGAAACAGAGAGGCTAGCTTTGTGCTACTCACCTGAGCATGCACTCACTCACTCTTACTCAGTAACTCACTCAGTCACTCTTTCACTCACTCTCACTTAATGCTAGTCACACACTCACTCACTCTCTCACTCACTCAATCATTCTTTCTTACTTATCCCTAGTCACTCACTCAATCACTCACTCAGTAACTCACTCGGCCATTCTCTCACTCACTCTCACTTATCACTAGTCACTCACTCAGTCACTCACTCACTCGATGAAGCTGTTGAAAGGACAAGGACAAGAATACGTGGAGCCTACCAACATAGAGGCTACCATGAACACTCCATAAACAACACTTGTTTATGTTTACTGACATACTTTCCCTTTCAACACAAGCAATGTTTCTCTCTCTCTCCCTCTCTCTCTCTCTCTATCACAGTGGAGACAAACAAATGCAATAAAATCTGAATAATTCAGGATGTGGAATTAAGTGCCTCCCTTTGACAGAGAAGAAAAACATGTCAGTGTTATTATTCTGGGCATTAATTTACATAATTACACGTTTCTGGTTCTCCATCAGCCGTTTGTAGTCCCACATCTAAGCTGCACTTCGGCTGTTATTTTAACAACCAGGCTGTCACTACTTCTAGTATTTTTACAAAACGTCTTGTCAGATCTACCATCTAAAACATCTTGCCTAATAACACAATATTAAACTCATTTTGAAAATGCTGCTGCATTTAGATCAGAATTCCCATGGCTGAATCATTAGTATTTCTTATATACAACCCTTCTGCGGTGCACAAGTTCATAAATTAAATGTAGTGAGCTTTCTCTATCTCCAATCTCCTCTATGGTCCTTCTCTCCAAATTGCTGCCTCTGCTTTTGAAAGGGGTGTGTGGGTGTGTGGGGTGTGTGTGTATGTGTGGGTAGGTGTGTGTGGGTGTGGGGGGTGGTCTCTCATTAAATCAGTATGAGGCAGTAACTCACAGTGGCTCAAGGTTAAGTGCCGCGCAGCTTAGCGCCCTGCTAGCAGTAAATTAAATAAATACGACTCACCTGGGGTCGGGCTCCCTGCCCCCGGCGCAGTTTCTCCAGCAGGAAGGCCTTGTCTTTCCCCTCCTGATGGGCCAAAAGCAGCCCAAGAAATGAAAGGCTTACAGAGGATGAGCGGGAAGCATCTAGTGAGGAAATCAATCTTTTGCTTTTGGCTTTGTGTGAGCGAGGGACTAGAGGGAAGTGAAGGGCAGACAGAAGAGCAGGGATAGATGGTGAAAGACTGGGCAGAGGAGAGAAGAGGAGAGGAGGATAGAGGAGAGAAGGAAGGGGGAAGAGGACAGGTGGGAAGCGTAAAGAATAGGAGAGAGGAAGGTAGAGGAGAGCAGAGGAGCAGAGGGTGGAGGGGATGAGGGTAGAGAGGAGAGGAGGAGAGGGGAGATGAGGAGAGAAGACAGGAGGGGAGATGAGGAGATGAAGGGAGGAGAGAGGAGAGGAGATGAGGGGAGGGTGTATAAGAAGAGAAGAAAGCTGCCCTGAGGGCTGGGAGGAAATAAGCACTTACATTGACGATCTGTTCGCGCAGAGAGCTGATGATCTGCTTCCGGTCCTGGACCACTTGCCAGAGAAAATACAGAATGATGCTACAGAGCGAGAGAGAGAGAGAGAAAGACAGAGAGAGAAAGAGAGAGCCAGAGAGAACGAGAAAGAGAGAGATGTATTATTACTAGTCTAGGATCTACATTATAGATCACCATCTACATCTGTTGTTCTATATGCTCTACTGTGAGTAAACAAACACAAGAAAGTTGGATTTATTTGGTAGATACTGGACTCTGCCTCTACAAAAGCACTTCACTTGTTTAAGGTCAGTCAGCAGAGCTGAGCGAATATCTGCATTTTTAGGGTCAATGGTCAATGTTGGCATGAACAGTATAAAAACTACATTACTACAACTACAGTAGACATTACATGAATGTATTACCAGTAATCTACCTAAAACACATTTGGCAGGACACTTTAAAAAACATTTCACTGTTTGTGTAGTTACTGCACTTTGGATTTGAGTGGCAGAAAAGTACAGGACTGATTTAGGAAATCACTATGATTTCAGTGAACTTTGATGGGTGTAGCCTTACAGCATGATTGAAGAGAGAAGCAGTAAGAGACGCTTTTATTTTGGGGGTCAAAGGTCATATACGTCAATGGTCAAAATCTAGTTGTATCTAGTGTATAAAAATTTCCTCCTAAGTATACATTACAGGAATGTCTCACCAGTTAGCTACAAGGACACTGTAGAAACTTTGATGGGTGTACACTTACAGTATGATCAAGGAGAGGAACAGTAAGAGGAGCTTGCCCTGAATGACAAGCTTGTGTGGGTAAATCACAGTGTGCTCCAGCCAAGAGGTCATGGCATCTATGGCTGCCTCCAACCCTTGGAAAGGGCCGCAGTGCGAAGAGGGCTCCAGACTGGAAACCAAAGAAGGGTAATCATGATCCATGATGAGTTTGAAGGCCTCGACAATGAGCTCAGGAATCACTCAAGAGAACACCAAAGCTTAAAGGGGAAATCCGGTGTGAATCAATCCAAGCCCTGTTGTTCAAGCTCACAGAGTACTGTTGGTAGGAAAAAGAACGATAACATTTGATACAACAAAGGCCTTATACTCGACATGTAGCCAACACTAACTGAATGGGGCACAGAGAGTCAGTTTCGGTTTCATTCTCCTGTGCCCTATTCAGTCAGTGTTAGCTGATGCTTTCCTGTCTATGTGGTATCCAATTTTCTTGTTTCTTTTTTCCCTTACATACAGCACTTGTGACCTCAAACAACAGGGCTATGTATTGAATCACACCCATTTCTTGTGGCCTACTGTCTGATTTTAGAGACCTTGGAAGATGGTCTTCTATAATAAAGTACACTGTATAATCTGTACCTATCTAAACCATATGTACAGGACCTATATTCTGAACACAGAGTGTCAATGCAAAACCACATGAATTCTCAAAGATGAGAATCAATCAGTTTGAAAATCCCTATCCTGGTGTACACTTAAGGGTTTGTCATGTTAGTCATGTCATGTTTCACTACAGAATGATTTTCACTGAAGGCACTCAAATACACAGAGTGTGTGTTCACTGCTAAGTATTTTAGCTACCTCCACAGGATGTAGCCCACTATGAACAGCGAGCCGATATAGAATGGGAAGAAGAGCAGGGCTATGACGGCAGTTTTCATCTCAGCGGCAAGGCCTGGGTGAGTTGACGACCAGCAGATCAGGCGGATGCTCAACTGAGAAGACAACAAAATACCAGAAGAAAAAAAACACCACTTGAGCAAAGTCACATGGTTCTGGCACACATCCCATCATATTAAAAGTGGATCTGAGAGATTCTTGGAAGTGAAGCTTTACCCTCTTCATGTAAAATATGATGAACAGCTTAACAATCTGAATGACTGGCAACAAAGGAGAGAAATACATGCCAATCCTGTAAACAAGGAAAAGACAAACATTATTATTATTATGTCTTTTTGTAAAATGCAATAAATCAAACAGGAGGGTCAATGGGAGGTAAATGAGAGTACAAACCAAACTAGTGTCTGAGCATAGATCAGATCTAGGACATTGCTGGTGATGTCAAATTTTGCCGGTCTTAGACTCTTCATACACTTGGTCCCAATCAAGCTTGACGGACAGAAAAGAGAAAACTTCAGCAATTACAAAAAACTGTGGCATTGGATTCCTCAAGAGCAAAGCAGCATGCTCAAAATTATCATACCTTCTCAGGTACTCTCCAAAGACGCATTCCAGCATGCTGAACATGAAGTCAGCGATAACCATTCGGTATACATCCTGACCCACAAAAGACTCCCAGCACTGCAACAGAAAAACAGAAGTTGACATCAAATAGTACCATCCCACATATGGCTGGAGTTATCCAAATGATATACAGGGATTTACATGACCCTGGCATTATAGAGTGGCATAGTCCCACCCTTTTGCTTCTGCTGACCTTAGCGAAAACTATGAACAGAAGTCGATGGAAAGATAAAAAATATTTTTTGGTTCCCTTTGAAATGTACCATGAATTTCACATATGCTGCTGAATTTTACAGATAATTTTCCACATTGAGGCAGACTTTTTTCTACAAACTTTAAGAGATATATTAGGTTTCGTGTAAAACCACTGAACAAACTACACTCTTGTCTGGGTTGATAAACGTCAGCATCGACAATAAGGTTAGCTGTCATGCTAACTAACAGTTGCAGCTTGCTGTATACCTTATCTGAAGTCACTTACAGGACTGACAGGCTGTAGTCACTGGAGCCACAAAACTTTAAAATGCTCAACAGTTATGAGATGAACTGCAGCTTTCTTTATATTCACAAATAGCATATGTGTAATTCATGATATACTGTACATTGACTATAATTATTTTCTGTCCGTTCACTCCCAAATTTTTCACATAATAGGTCCAACAAGAGTCTACCAGAAGGGGCGGGACTTCACAACTCTGTTCTATTCGGACAGATGTTTTCAATATTGGGATACGACATTCTAATCCATTCTGCTAATGACTAGGGGATACCAGCAAACTCTTAGTGCACTTACTGGAATGTTACTGGGCACATCTGTCAACCAGTAGTAACACAGGATTCCCAGAATCGACATCTTGAGTAAGACATCTCTGTGAGAACGAGGGAAAGACATAGAGACAGGGATCATGGAATATAAATGGTCAGCTAGCTTCTTAATAGAGGTCTGACCATTTCCTCACCTGGCCAGGCCTGAGTAGAGCTTCGCCCGGAGGCTGTCATAGTGCTCTAGTTGAGAAATGAGCGCATAGAGCAGAGGAAGCACTAGGTTGATGAATGAAACCAGAATGGGAAGAAGCAGAAAAAAGGCCTCGGATTTCAGGTCTCTTGTATGCTGAGCCACTTTGATAATCTAATAATAACAAGAGACAACGGACATCAACACAATCTGGGGGCCATCTCAGATGCATATAGATAGCCTTGCAATACACACTATTGCTACTACAGTGTTTCTAGTTTGACAACTGGTAGTCGTGGAAAGTCAACTTTGCCAACAAGAACTTTGCCAGATTTCTAATTTCATTGGAACTGCACAAAATTATACTAAATGCTTAATATAACATTCTTACATTTAGCTTCTTTTGCACTTGCCTGTAGGTTGTATGTGGACAAAAAGTAGACAGCAATGCAGGAAACAATGGCCAGCCCTATGTAGAGCAGCCATGCAGCAAGATGTTGACTGATACTTTTCAACCTGTCCGGTGCACTGAGTACAGTTTTCTCTGTGGTATCCGATAAAGACTCCTTCAGGTAGGACACATTTACAGCATAGATTAAAGAAGACATAAAATGGAAAGGGGACATAGAATAGAACATTTAGAATTAGAACAAACCCAAATGTGATGTCAACTATCACACATCAATTGTTGTACAATTGTGCTTGCCAAAGAGGGTGCTATTTAGCCAAAACAAACAATTTTAATACCCAGCCTACATTTAGGGTTTTAAATGGACAACACATATACAACACACTGCTGAACTGAGTACCTTGATCTGGATAAACAGCTTCTTCTGAAAGCTGTGAATTGCCTTCTCATTCATGATGCTGAAGTCCCAGCGGCACAACAGACGCCACACTCCAGCTGAGGCTGGACTATAAACAATCACGTTCTTCCACACCGATTTGCCCAAACTACAACAACAGGAACAGTTTAGTACATCCATGATTCAGAGTATAGTTTCTGGGGGAATCTCAATGTCCATTCTCTGCCCTTCTAAGCCCTTAACCCTCAAAGCCTGGCATGAATGAGCCGATTATGAAGCCAGTTCATGCCTGTCAAGTCACTGAGTGTACAGTATATTGGGGTCCAGCTTCTGTTAGTTTGTACTGGATGATACAGTCTATTAACTAAGCTGCTGTAAAGTCTTACCAGTACATGATCGACATGCCACACAGCATCATGTCTGTGAACATGGTGAACAAATAGGCCAGCTGCATGTCGTAAGAGCCAGCCTTTATCACCTCACCATTGTAGCCTCCGTAAAACATTACTGACTTGTCAAAATAGCCCTGTGCAAAGAGAAATTAAAACAGACATGCTTGCACACGACACAACACAGTCCTCAGTCCTTAATAACCATGCACATCATACATAAGTATCAGCAGCTCAGTGATCACTACATGATAGGCACACAGGCTGAATGTGCCTCCTAAGCCCTAAAGGCTCGTTCACACCAAGAACTATAACGACAAACATCACTCTAATTCATATGATATGATATCATATGACAACATCCACACTGCTAACGTCAACGACATGAGCAACGATATTGTTGGGATCACTTTCAGAGTGATTTTTAGAATGATAAAAGGTTCACAGCCAATCAAAAAATGTGGAATTTTAGACATTAGTTCATTCACATGAGGACAGACTTACGTTATCGTTGAACAGTATGGATGAAAATATTGCTACAGTTACAGTTATGTTTATAGTTATCGTTCCAGGTGTGAACAGCCCTTAAACCTTGATCCTCAAAACACTTCACAGGTCTGAACTAACTTCATCACTAGTCAGGGTTTAGGGTTAGGTAAGACACTAGGATTCAGCCACACTGAGATTCAGTGCTCATTAGACTGCATTCCATCTGGAAATCCAAATCATTACATCACAACTTCTCCTTATTATATTGTAGTGTTATGTTCTAGTCATCTATAGCAAACTGGATCAGATTAATCAGATTTCTAACTATTAGCCGAATCTGTGCATCTAAATTAAGTATTATTTTAACCATTATTAACCACCACTTTTGTTTCTATTTTTTACCTGAATGTTTAAACAAATTACATCAGAAATTTTAGCCAAGTACTTTTTGTTTGTAACAGTGTTTTTGTATTGTATGTCGCTTTGGATAAATGCATCTGCCAAGAACCTACAAACACACACATAAAAATAAGCATAAACATAGTGATGTGCTAAAGTGCATGATTGTCCTCACAGTGCCAGTAAGCAGCTCCAGGCCTTTGAAGGTGCTGTTGATGGTGCTGTTGGGCATGTGTGTGATCTCAGGCACCGTGATGAAGCTCAGGTTGAAGACAATCAAGAAGACATTAAACTGGAACAACCACTTGAGGAAGCGGAAGTAGGTGAAGACGGCTGAGCCGTAGTGGCCACCAATCTCCTTCAGTGCCCCGTGCCACAGCACCAGGTGCCCTTTGCAGGCCGTCACGTTTAGCCACCACCTGTGCACAGACTGGACACAACAGAAGCACCACGCAAGCACTGAATGAGGAAACCAAGAAATCAATCAATTGTGTGATGACACCGATAGCATTCTTGACTTTGTGTTAAAAGTTTCTGGACCAGAGGTTGTTCTCTGTTCCTTGGTTAAAAAAAGGGGAAAAGAATATGTTTTTTGGTTCTTTTTCCTGGATATCTGGGCTTGGGATTGATCCCACTTAAAGAGGACATCTTAGTTTCAGAGAATTCACCTGCCTCCCACAGACATGAGAAATCCCACCGAAAACAGCCTTTCAAACAAGACAAATCCTTTTTGAGCTTGGGACTGCAGCTTTCAGACAAATGATGGATAATAGGCAGCCTGCTCACCAGTGAGAGTCGCTCCGAGCAGTCTGTCCAACATGTGCGCTTGATGGAGTCTTTGGAAAGCTTCGCTTGGAGCACTCTGTTCCTGCAACCAAAGGAAACACAGCTAAAATGAGTAAAACTTAGTATCACTAAACACAGATATTCACACCTAAAGCAAAATAAAAAATTACAGAGGAGTTTACTGAATTTAACTCCCGAAAGTGTGTTTAATCATTTCAATACTGACATAATGTAATGTAATGTAAGGCTATAACGGAGCTGTGAACAATAGTTGTGTTGTATTTGTTTATGTTTATCTTTCCTACCAGATGCTTTTGAAGCATCAAGGAAAATCATAAGTGAGTCTTTAAAATGCTTAACAAAAGATGTAGCTCATCCAACCCTTCAGTGATTAGTGATCCCTGAGAAACACCACAGTGTGTTGTTATTTTCTGGGAGACAGATTGCCCACACTTTGCTTTGTTTCAAATCAAATAACAGAGGCAGGGCTGTTAACATAGACAATTTTTACAATGTACTCAGAAAAAGGAAAAATAGTGAATCATGAGTGTGGTATGTGACAAAAATGTGTTTTGAAAATGAATAGTTTAGAATAGCTTACAGTACATTTGTGTTAAGTAACAGTACAGTAACAGTAATAGTACATACGATCTGTTGTGTTAAAATAAATAACAGATATTAGGAGTTACTTTTACAACGAAGAAAGTAGTAGTAGTAAGTAGTAGAATAGCCTGTCTACTCTTGATTATATACACATATGGTGGTGTAGGCAGTGTAGGCTACCTAATGTCCCTCTTATCCTGGCAGCTCACTGGCAGGGATCGGATGGCTTGAGCCCTTGGCTTACGGGGCATCTTCACCAGGTCTCTGACCAGCTCCAGTGTGTCTAATGCACAAAATGACAGAAGTTGCAATGAGTTTCTGAGAATGAGAGGCTTTTGGATTGTGTGACAGAAGATTGATTTCCTGAACTGGACATAACCCAATTCTCTCCAACAGGCCGTAGCCAGCAAACTGTTCAGAGGACGGAAGGACCTTGCCATGCCAGCTGTCCACATTGGCGGACTGCACAAGCACTTTCTTTCATGGCCACAGCACAGCTAGACATGATGCATCTCTCACCATTCTCTATCTCAGCTTTGATCTCTGCCTCAGATAGTCCAAGTTTGCACAAAACTGTGCTTGGCCGACGCAGGGTGTTCGTTTTGCGAGGGCATCTTTTATTCTCTGGCACTGTCCGATCTGACAAGAGATACAGAACATGTTTGAACACATCAACTGACGTTCATCAGTATTACTTATGACTAACTGTTATGTGGGCTTGGTTGAGTTTCAAGTGACCACAGCAGCTGTAAAACAGATAAGAGATCAGGTGACTCAATAATCTCAATCTTGCTCACCCAATCTTGTAGTACTGATGTCCACAGAGAACCTTTCTGTTGTGTCCAGGCCTGCCCCGCTGCCTATGGATAGTTAGTAAACAAGGCAATATCAGTGGTTAAATGTGGATTTTCAGTTTCAGCGTACCGTAAGCCTGATGTGTCTATCTGTCCATCTTTAAATCAATCCATCCATCCGTCATTTTATACAGAGCTTCAGTGGAAGATAAACATAAGTAAACATACTTTACCCTCTTTCAATGTTCAGAAATAGAGTGTATCTGCCTCTTTTTAGATTTCCAAAATCCCTCAGCATTATCCACATTCACAATTTCACACCACTGCTACTGTTATACAAACATAGCACAATTACTTTCTATCACGAAGTCTGTTCCACGTGTCTACTTTAAACACCTGAAATTACATGTCATTGCCCACTTCACAGAATCTGATCACAGAATTACCCACCTCTTATTATACATACACCCTTGTTTTTACCATTTACTCAATTTTTCCAAGACAACTTGAAAGTTCAACTGTGTCTGCTCATGGGCTAAAATAGATCTGACTTAAGTATGAAGTTTACCTCTTTCCTTCTGCCATTTCGAGCCCCCTAATTGGGGTGGAAGATAAATTTCCTCCACGGCAGTAGCGTTTTCGTTCCTGGGCCCTCCGTCTTGATCTAAAACATCATTCTGCCTCTGCTGAGTTGGCTGTGCATCACTGCCATGGCTTGACACCCTCCTGGAACTACAATTAAAATATACAGGACAGAAAAGTGATTGAACTTTTGCCGATCGCACACTGCAAGCCAACATAGGTTGTTGTCGGCTTCAACGCTGTCAGCCAACATAACCCAACTACAGCTAACAAGCCCAGATGAAGAGTTGGAAGGCTACTCTGAAGTATGCGATAACACACCTTCGGTTAACATCCCTTGGTTTATTACTGTGTAGAGCAACAACAGTCCCATATTGCTTTGACATTCTGGTTGTTCCTTCTGCTTTGTAGGTGTCAGGCTAACCAAGGTGAATCTCCAGCCTGTGACATTAATTGGTTTTGGTCATTAATTGTACACCAAAATTATATGTTCACGTCTTTAAGCCGTTAACACAACAGTACCTTTAAACTATCGGTATATATTTTTGGCCACCTATTATATTAATGTTACAGTAAATCAGCATAATGTGGACTACGGTTAACATTACATTAGCTCATTAGCTAGAGATGATGGTAGTTAGCGTTCGCTATTCAAAACGGTATTTTTTGGCTATTCAAAAACTCTAGTGATATTTTAGTGGCGGACTTTATGAAACAACTTACTTGTTTGAAGAACACTAATTTCAGACTGTTTGACAAAAAAACTGCCAACTGATTTCAGGCTCTGTCCATGCCTACTAATTTCAACCAAAGTTAGCAATCGCTAGCTATCTGCTAAGAATGATGTTGCTGTCTGCTACAGAAACTGTTTAGTAGCCTTCAGTCAGAATAATTAAAAAGTTGTAAGAGTCCCCTCTCGTGCCACACTCTTTGCTCCGTCTCCCCCATACCGTGTTAAAGAGAAAAAAGGCAATACTGCGACAACAGTGAAAGGATCAACAGAAATAAACTGTAAAAGCAAAGTAATACAATACTTTTAAACAGACCTATTAATATTAATATTGCCCTGACTTACCACCACCGAATTTATGCACAAAATAGACTAACAGACACAATTTCACTGCATGTTGTACATCCAGTAACTATATGCACGTGACAATACATTTCCTTGTATATTTGTTATGTATTATTATTATTATTATTATTATTATCATTACACACACACACACACTTGACCTGACAAGTCCCCCATCACACACACACACACACACACACACACACAAACACACACACACGATTGTGATAAAAGGCTTTGACTCAAAAGCTATCGGTAGGTGGCAGTGTTGAGACATATATGATTCTTGGATACTTCTCAGCCAGCGTGTTGCCTGGACTTCTGTATCCCTGAGGATAACCACACCGAACTACATGATAATTTATACATTCTATGCATGTGTGCAAGCACAGACCATGGTATTTCAGAGATTCGCCTTAATTTGTACAGATGAAATTAAACGCCGTTGTATTCAGTGTCTGAAAGATAATATCTGTGATTTGAACTGAACAATGACTTCATTAGGGCAGTAATTGTAGCACTGAAATTGAATATGAAGACCATTTTGGAATTAATAACCAAATTGAGATAACCTCTCAAGTTTTAACTACATTTTGAACTATCAGTCTTTTTAGATGAAAAAAGAGTAATAGAACGGAAGCAGAATATCAAATGACCATTTTCTTATTTTATCCAGTTTTGCTGATGTCAAAACTAAGTCACAGACCAGTTTATTCATGAGGCAAGACATGATGGAGTCGTTTACATTATGACTGACAACATAATGCATAATGTATGAATTCACCACGCTTTCACCTTCCTTTTTGTCTGTTTTTCTATTAATGAGCCTCGGCATCATTTTGAATGGACTCGTAAACCATACTCTGAATGTGAACCAAGGAGATAACTTTCATCCTGAAGGCATTTTCCATGCATCAGTCGCTTATGAATCTCATTCTTTACCAATATTATTTATTCATTGTGCATCAGCATTTGAGGAGACTCTGAGTGTGTGTGTGTGTGTGTGTGTGTGTGAGAGAGAGAGAGAGAGAAAGAACGAAAGAAATAAGAGTGTTTGTGTGTGTGTGAGAGAGAGAGACAGAGAAAGAGAAAGAGAGAGAGGGAAGGAGAAAGAGAAGGAAAGCAGAAGATAATGTGAAACAGTGCACTGGGGCCTAAACCAAACATGCACATTTCATTAACCTCTCCTGTTGTCGGCGCTGGCTCAGTTGATGTAGTTTTCAGCCTCATGTTGGGCAGCTGTGGAATGTTCCCGCTGCTCTGTTGGACGGCCAGAGCTTCTGACCTGCACCCAGTACTGTAAAACTCCACAGTACACCCCCCCCCCCCCCCCCAACTCCTACCTGTCAGAGGGATTATGGGAATACTGTGCTGACGGCTCGGCCTGACCCTCAACACACCGGTCTGCTGCCGAGGCCAATTAGCTGGTGTGAAGCCCTCAGCACCTCTGTCTCACATACACTGTGCAGAGTGCAGCAAATCAGCACCTGTGTATGTGTGTATGTGTGTGTGTACAGGTAAAGAGAGACAGAGAGAGAGAGACAGAAAGGAGTGATCTGTGTGTGTGTGTGTGCCTGTGCGTGTGTGTGTGCATGCACAAGGGCACCTGAGCCGGTCTGACCCATGTGCAGTACGTTGCGACGCCTGCAGCATGTGTGCCCCTTGTGATATGTAACCAGTGAAGGACAGAGTTGTGACACCTCTGGGACGCTGACAAACACATGCCTTAGTCCTCACTGTCATGGTCTCTCACTGACCCCGTAGCCTTCTCATTTGTGTCTCACTTGCCCTAGATGCTTAGTTAAAAGTGATACAGCCCAAGGAACCAGTCAGACAGTGCATGAGTGTTGAGAAGCAGGTATTACTGTAGAGGACTATTGGGAGGTGATGTAGTTTTATGTTAGGTTACTGCATTATAGCATTAGGTAGTTGTTACAGCTGATTCAACTGTTGTTTGTCTATGGTTGTAGTTACCATTCAAAAGAGCTTGATATGGAACAGTAAGTATTTTTTTTCCATATCCATTTTAGATACTGTCTTAATAGACCCCTGTCAGAAGACAGTATTGATTTTCTCCTGACACAAGTAGGTTTCAACAATAAGCCACCAGAGGCCATGTGTTTGCGCTGGATTTAGAACAGCTAAGGGGTGTTGTATGGCACGACACAAAGCGGACTCAAATGGCTTATTGCTTTTATAAAACAACAAATCTTTTATAACATTTCATTAAATACAGCCACACACAAAAAATAAAATAGTGCATTGATAAGCCATTCTTCTGCCAAAACATAGTTCTTTTGGGGAAGGGGTTGCCGGGCAACACTAAATGCTACAACGGTGAGATAGGTGAAATATAGAAGAGGCAAACCTGTGTGTTTGTTCTGGATTTAACGGCTTGGACCGCAATTCAGTCAATTGCAATCAAGGAACCGACCCAGCACTGTGGGGGTAGAGAAGGGGAAATACTTCTGTGAGGTGTCATGAAGTGTGAAGACCAGTTTAAAATGAACACCACTACACTGCATTGCAATCACATTCTAGCCTAACCGCAGTAAGGTCAAGAATAACAATATGAATAATAGATGTGAAAAAACCTCTCAGTCTGCTGCATGGTAAAAACCACTGTCACGTTACCTTATTAATTTCACCTTCACATTCAAGGAGGCGCACACAAAAGGTTTGCCTCTCTGAAGTATCATCAGTATCATATACTGTGTGTGTACAAACACATACACATTGAAAATCGTGTGTGGGGGCGGGGTGGGGGGAGTTGAAGGTAGTTCAGTTGAGTCTAAGGGCGTCTAAGTCCAGTGGGGCTTCTGTCATGACTGGTTGACTCACACAGGACTGCTCAGGATGTGTTGATGAAGACGTGACCAATCCAGAGACAGCCAGTGGGATTGCATGTGCATTTGTGTGTGTTTGTCTATGTGTCTGTGTGTGTTTGAGCACATGCGCATGCATTTGTGTGTGTGTGTGTGTGTGTATTCAAGTGAGGGGGGTTTGTGTGAAAAGGGTGGAAGTCGTTGAGAAACGTGAAAAACATCAACATATTAATATAGGGCCTCAGCGACTCCTCTGTTCTGTCAAAATGACTCATGAAATATTCATGGCGATAATAGTGAGGATTATTCTAGTGCAGCGAAACCTGATCAGAATGGGTAATTGTATCTACTGCCTCTGTGTGCTTCAGAGATGGAGGGAGCGAGAAAGAGGAGGAAGAATAGAGAGAGAGAGGGATGGAGACGGAGGAAACCTAACAGCAGCCTCTGCCAGCCTTGATGAAGACCAGGAGACAGACTCTGTCACTGCAATGAAATGCAGAGTCAAGGATGGATGATATCCTCATGTAATTAAATGATGTGGCTATACGCTTTGCTTCTCCTCTTCCTCCTCCTCTTCCTCATCTTCTCCCTCTTCAGTTCCCCTCTCTCTCCCTCTGACTGTCATCGGCCTGCTGCTCTCCTCATAGTTTATTTAGCTCAGCCAGTCAGCCAGCTCTCCTCTCCTCTTGCTCTCTCTCTCCCTCTCTTTCTCTCCCTCACATTTCATACAGCAAACCTCACATGACTCCAGGAAAGGGGTGCATGTAATGAAGTGCATTGCATAATCTCACAAGGAGAACAATGCATGCCTTTAAGGGATTGGGTAGGAAATCGATATTTGTTCAGGATTGTATCTAATTATATCAGATGCAAAGCATCAGTCTTTGATTTGTTTGTTTATCGATAGCTTGGGTAACAGAGGCCGTTACTTTCACATTCAATCTATGGTGCTTTCTATTTTCACTTCTGCAAGCAAGTAAAAAAGGATTTTTCCAGCAAGTCATAGTCTAGAAATCATAGGCAGAATGTCCCTCCTAAGCGCTCTGTACTCTCAAACAATTAACTAGTGTGAATTGAGTACATGATTAGTTGATTCATGATAGTTAAGTCTTTGAGGGGTTACGGTTAGGGAGGACATTGGAATACAGTCATAGAGATTGTGAGTGATATAGCAAATGTAGCTAATCTAGAAGTAGTGTTAAAGTTTAAATGATGTATTGTGTGACTTTGCTTACTCCTGTATTTGTTGTTGTTGCATCTGGGCAACTTACTTAACTGAGCGACTTATGAAACTTCAACATTCTGTTAGCATGGCCTAAGGGGATATCATTTGCATAAGCCACATATGCACATCTGTCTCTGTGTTATTTGCGCTTGCATTTTTACATGATTGTTGCCCTCTATCTCTCTCTCTCTCTATCTATCTATGTGTGTGTGTGTGTGTGTGTGTGTGTGTGTATGGGTGTGTGCATGCACTTTATGTTTATGCCACTTGGTGGGCTGCTGCACAAAGGTTGTGAGAGACATCTTTAACCCACGCTGTGGGCCTGGAGAGTCTGTGTGTGGAGCTGCTTTTCACAGTGCTATACAATCATCCCGAGCAGAGCCTGCGGACCCCAGTGCCTTGTCGCCATATGGAGAAAGATCCGGAACCTTGCGCCCCATCCCCATCCCAATCTCCTCCTGTCTGCATTATCTCTTCCTCCGCCAAGTCTGATCCCTGCTCCGAGGCCCCGAAAACCACAGAACCAGGATCCCGGCACCTGATAGTGCCGCCACATCCGTCACGGTGCTCAAATGCCGGTAGGGAAGCTTGCCTGCCTCCACCACACACACTCTCCCTCCCTACATACATACACACACACACACACACACACCGGTACAAACACACACATACACTGACGGCTCAGGTCAGCTTTCAGTATCAGATAAGGGCAGGGGCGCTGGGGGTAATTCACCATGGTTTCAGTGGCTGCCTTCCTCTGGACTTGGGGAGATTTCCTCCCGCTTGTGGTATCTCTGATCCACAGGAGGAATATTATATTTGGGCGCAGTGCCAGATACATACATAAATGCTGATAAAGTAGCTCAGCAAGATTAGCCATGGCTAACTGCTCTGTCCAGGGCCCACACATGGCAATGTTGCACTGGTGTGGGCAAAGAGGCTAATTCTCCCTTTTTTTATCGTTGAAAATATTTATAATGTCAAATACTAACTTTTATTGCCCTCCATAACCTTTGTGTTTTGGAACTTTTTTGGACTTTCTCAATATAACATGAGCTTCCCCTGAGGTTATTCCTTGCGTCTGGGATCTTGTGAGTATTTTTTTAGTCTTGAATATCTGGAGGTTATGTCTTCACTTACCCATCCTGGGGAGGAAATGTCAAATAAGGGCCCCGTCTGCTCTGCCACATAACTAACTACAAGACAGTCCTTCCCCAGCTCTTCAGTACAGAGTGCTGGAAGTGGACTTGACTTGAGCTGATGACTTGTCCTGTGAGCCAGCAGCACTCACTCTTGGTTTCCCAACTCACTGCTTCCACACTGGAGTCTTCAGTGGCAGCTCGGAGTCAGTGAGGACTCGCTCCGCTGCCCCAGATCAACTCAACCCCCCCTTCCTCCAACACATACACAACACACACACACACACACACACATACACACGCACAACACCCTGGTCATCTGTGTTGCACAATCACAGAGGCTAATGGCGTGGTACAGAGGGGAGAGAGCTGCATGAATCTTTTTGCCTCACCCTTCTGCCCCGATGCATGCATTACGGCTGAGTTTAAAGAAATAGGAAGAGAACAAGAGATAGATGGAGCAACAGAAAGAAAGAGAAAAAGAAACACACGTGCACACCCACACACACAACAGATATGTGCAATTTGAAATTCAGGAATGGTGTCATTTGTCGAGCCAACCGCTCTGTCATTACTCACGGTGTCAGGTCAGGCAAACATTTATTGGGTTCCTCCTTTAGTAATAAATGGATGATTGGAGGATCTGTCACTTTGAGTTTTGGGGATGATGAATGAGTGTTGGAGGCGGAGGGGCAGCGGGCGAGGTGCCCTCTGCGGACAGCACATGTCTCCCCACTCCCGTCATACAGTGGAGGCACCCCTCCCACCCCCCCCAGCTTGCTTGCCCATGGGCACCTGAGACGTCTGACGAGTACAGAGGAGAGCAATGTGTCTTGTAATGAGGTCGCAACTTCAGGTTGCCTTGAGCTGAGGACGTACTCCATGGATCACTGTATTATATAGGCCAGCTCGTCTCAGAAGTATGTAAAGAAGTTAAGTCAGAATAAAAAAATCCAAAATCAAAAGTGAAAGTTTCTGACGCATTCCTGGGGATTTTGAAAGTGCAGGGGGAGAGGTTGTTACGCTGTAGTACAGTATGGTTAGCAGTACTCATGCTTGCACAGTCTTTGGTTTCTCCGCCGCTTCTCGCCTGCTTGTCTTTTCCGCACTGACAATCCCCAAAAGCTCGCAGGCAACATTGAAATTCACTCTTGATGCTGCAGCTTCTGTTCTACTCAAACAGCATGGGTGTAACAGAGAGGAAAAAACACACACTCACACGCATGTACGCAGAGAGAGAGAGAGAGAGACGCAGACAGACACAGACAGTGCACTAAAAAGCATCATAAATGAGGAAAAAACTGTCAAATGAGCTGTGAACAAGCCTCCTGTATCATTTTCAGTGGTGGGCGTTTGACCCGGTTACGGGTCATTTAACGCTGACCAGGTAGCACCTGTATCCACGGGGGCCTTTCAAAAAGCAACATCCATCATCAGGCCAAAACACTCCCGTGTTTAATAACTCACCTGCCAAGCACATGACTACCCATAAAGCAGAGGGGCCTTTGCTTTTATAGTCCCCCTCTGGCGGGCTCCACATGCAAGACACATAGATTTTCATTTCAAGCGTCTCATATGTCAAGTCACGGTACTTCTCAGATACACACATACACACACACACACACATCCTGCTGGTAAGTACCTCTTCTGTGGTAGCTACATAATGACAAAGCAAGGTGGTAATGCTCTGTTTCTCGTCCACATCCAATCTTCACAGTAATTTGATCAGCTTTTTTAAAATTATTATGTACATGTTGCTGTTTCCTGTCAGTCTACCATCAAATGCCAGTCTATCATAGGCAGCAAGGCAGGGCCTTTGAAAAAGCTGCCTCTATGTCCTACAGATATTTTTAATGGCATTCTGTGCAGTCTTCCTCCCCCTCTCTCTCTCTCCCTCTCTCTCTATCTCTCTCTGTCTCTGTCTCTGTCTCTCTCCCTCTCCCTCTCCCTCTCCTTCTCCCTCTCCCTCTCTCTCTCTCTCTATCTCTATCTATCTCTCTCTGTCTCTCTCTTTTGGACGAGTGCTGAGAGGACGCGCATGGCAAAGCCCAAGCCAAGCTAGTCAGTCAGTCAGTCAGCACACAGAGAGAGCAGTGCAGTTTGCTTTGGGTCATAATTATGACAATGTCAGAGTGCAGTTACAGCCTCTGCCCATAGCAGATGGGCTGACGGCTGATGGTTTGGCCGGCTTATTAGATCAGCGTGTCTGTGATCGTTTGATGATCTTGAGGCCCATTAAGGAGTTAGCCAGGAAGCCTGTGTGTGTGGGGGTGGGTGGGGGTGGGGGGCTGGTTCTTTTTACTGTCTGGGATATCCATGTGAGAAAGAAGACGAGAGAGACAGAAAGTGAGAGAGAAAGTGAGAGAAAGAGATAGAGTGAGACTTTGTAGTGTGTGTGTGTGTGTGTGTGTGTGTGTGTGTGTGTGTGTGTGTGTGTGTGTGTGTGTGTGTGTGTGTGTGTGTGTGTGTGTGTGTGTGCGTGCATGTGTGCGTCTTTATGCCTGTCTGTGAATGTACACATGCACAAAATTAGAAACTTTCTGCTGGTGTCTAGTTGTACATGTGGTGTGTGTGTGCGTGTGTGTGTGTGTGCGTGCGTGGGTGGGGGTGGTTTGGGGACATTGAGAGGGTGATATGTAACCCTCACAGTTATGTCATCAGTGCCCTCCTCCATCCCATGCCTGGGAGCCAAAAAGAGCATGCATGCCTGTTCACAGCACATGATGTTGATATGAGGAACATCTCTATAATTCACTCCCTGCTAAATTATACCCCACAGATGGTTCTTACCAAGATGGGCTTGTGTGTGTGTGTGTGTGTGTGTGTGTGTGTGTGTGTGTGTGTCTGTGTCTGTGTCTGTGTCTGTGTATGTATGTGTGTGTGTGTATGTGCATGTGTGTGCACATGCGTGTGTGTGTGTATGTGTGTGTGTGTGTGTGTTGCAGGGGGATGCTGCCATGCCACTGCTGTCTAAACCGCTGTGTCAATTTTATGGCTAATTTGTATATATAGTCTTTGCTGAAACTAATAGGGTTATGTGGATTTGTTATGGGATGGCAGGCTCATTTACCAGGTAGAATCAATCTCTTCACCAGCAGTAGATGAGGGGAGAGAGCAGTGGGGAGGGGGTTGCTGGGGTATTTGGGGTTTGAGAGAGAAAGATTTGGGAGATGGTTAACCTAATTGAAGCTTCAACTTGGCTGTGTATTCTGGTTGAGGAGCACAAAGCTGCCAATCCCCCACACCCCAAACAGTGCCTGGCTGCTGAAAACAGCCTTATTTGTTTGGGGTATTCAACGTCTTCCAGACCATTAATCTAATTTCTCTCCTAATCCAGATCCCTATTAGCGATAACCTTACTGCCGCACAGCTGCATCAGATTTGCACGTCATTTGCAAAATGTGAAGATTAAATAAAGCAGAAGTGAGATGCTCTTGCTCCATCGCTCCCTCCCTTCCTCTCTCCCTGTCATCCTCCCTCACTTTCTCTCCTTCTCTCCCTCCTCATCCCTCGACTCCCATTCTGTCTATCTTTTGTCATGCATTTCTCTGTCTCTCAGTCTGTCTTTTACACGCGCATGTAAACACAGGCGTCTGCTCAGAAACACTGTCTCTCATTCACAGACACACACACAAACCCGACACACACGGACAAGTATGCATACACGTGACATGCATAGTCGTATCCCCCCCTTGTGACACTAATTCATGGTCAACTATGTGTGTGATACAAACTCGCTCCCTTGAATTATTCATGTGTCTAATTATAGTCATATGCATATGTGATCCTGTGGTGGTGTGTGTTTATGTGTGTGTGTGTGTGTTTATGGCCTCCAGCATCTTGGCAAACCTTGCTGATGTATGTGGCTTGTCATCTCTGCATGTCTGCTTTCCCCATCTATGGCCACTGTCAGTTCTCCTTTACAATAAGCTGACTCTAGAGTCCAATGCAGATGACGGGGAGTTTTGGGGGCTGAGGCCGGATGGTTTTATGGCTTTTATTTACATGGACATGGAGGAATAGTGTGCCTGCTTGACATGCCTGCTGGTGAGAGGCGGGTGGTGGTCTGCTTAGTGAGCCTCTCCTCACCCCAGGATGTTTTCGAGGAAGCGTGTACGTGTGTACGTGTGTGTGTATGAGAGAGAGAGAGAGATGAGCTTTGGGACTCTCTGCTTTCAGAGATTCTGCGGAAAAATACATTGCTGTTGTCACACGCTCAGTGAGGGCAGAGAGTGACTGAAAACGATTCTGATGGGCATGAAAGGATTTCCTGATTTGTATTTTGTGGGACATTTCGAGAATGTCCTTTCATGTGTGTGTGTTTGGTGTTTTTTACATGTTATATGTATGTGGGTGTGGGTGTATCTGTGTCTGTGTGTGTGTGTGTGTGTGTGTGGGGGGGGGGGGGGTTGCCATCCATGTGTACATGTACATTTGCCTGTGTGTGTGTGTGTGTGTGTATGCTGGAAGTATTTGGGGAGGTTGCCTTGTCTACCACTTCCTGTCATCTCATGCGAAGTGACAAACACACACAGACAGCTTTGATGAAGCGTTGTGAGTGTTGCCGCCGCCGCTGTTCTTGCCGCCGCTGTTCAACTCGGCTCACAAGTTTCCCCGGTCTGTCTTTCCCACCCAGATGCTACACTGCTCTCCGCTGCCACCGCGAAATCATCCTCATCCTATTTTTATCTGCTCTGGTGGTGAAATCACCTCAGCGTGGGAGCGGAAGATGCTCCCATTCCCCACGTATGTACTCATGCAGTTCCTAATGTGAGACAAATGCTATGACTTGCTACTGCTGTTTTGTTTGTTTTTGGTGCCATTTTCTTTTTGCACTCAAGAGGTGGTGAAGTTGTAGTCTGCGAGGGGAGGAGGTCACTGTTATAATTCTCTTTCTTCTCATAGACCCACATCAGATTAAGCCTGTGTTGTATGTGATAAAGAAAGTGTGTGTGTATGTGTGTGTTTGTGTGTGCGTGTGTGTGTGGTCTGTGGTGGCTGGGGGGTCAGTACAAGAACGTTTTTGGACTTTATTCATAGCCCTCATCCTTTCCCATTATACTGCCCATGAGATTAAAACTTGCGTCAGTGAGCGTAATGGGCTTTGATTTATCCGCATCACAAATGTAATGAAGGTTCGCCTCTTGTAAAAACAGGCCAAGTAAACACCATCAATTTGTGTTTGTGTGGCTTCTCACAAGTAAATTGAACAAAAAAAGTCCTTAACAAATGCAATTTAAAGGGAACTTAGTTGGCAGTTATATTTAGGCCACAGCGATGAGATGAGAGATTGAAGTGGGAGAATGCGAGAATGCGAATGAGATTATTTTTTTGAGAGGCTACGCAGGGAGATGATTAAGGAAAGTAAATGTAAAGAACTCAGAAAGCTTGCATTTCTGGGTCACACACATGAGGATTTCTAAGCACAAATGGTTGTTTGGCAGCTTTGTTGCCACGTGTATATGTTAGGAGTCTGGGGAAGCGGCAGGCGGTCAATGTGAGAGAAGGTATGCAAATGTTTATGTGTGTGTGTGTGTTTGTGTGTGTGTAGTGTGTGTGTGTGCATTGTTTGTGTGTGTGTGTGTGTGCGTGTATGTATGTATGTATGTGTGTGTGTGCAGTGCAGTCATTTGAACATACATTGGAGAGTGTGTGCTTTGTGGTTGCATTAAACAGAAAGCTGAGTGAGGATGAAAGGTGGTTGTGTTTGGGGGCACACTAGCTCCCCTATAGAGACCACCTGAGAGCCTGAGAGAAGAGCTCTGAATAGAGCAGCTATGAAGACTGACGCAGGCAGAAATAGTGAGCACCGCAGAAACTTTTTCTGCCTTTTCTCAGGGAATATTGTATGCTAAAGGTAAGTGTGACTGAGTGAGTGTGTGTGTGTGTTTGTGCTTGTGTGTGTGTGTATGTGTGTGTGCTTGTGTGTGTGTATCTGCACTCCCATTCCACATAAAACACAAAAGCAAAAATCTGCAGAGGTTGTTTTTTTGCATTGCACTTTTATTCTACACTGACAGACTGTCAGTGTTTTTGAAAGTGATTTGAGCTCATGAAATGGAATTTGCCACAAGTCACATCGTGGTATTTATATATATAGTTCCTCACACATTCTCTCTCTCTCTCTGTCTCTCTCTCTCACACACACACACACCTTCACCCTACTCCCCACACACACTCTTGCGCACACACACACGCACACACACACGTCTGTAGTGACAGACAGCTCCCCAGAGGTTGGGGGTAGGTGGAAGGTGTGTGTGGGGGGGTCAGACTGACAGGTGTGATGGGAGTTCAATAGCCTCTGATGTGTGTGGCACTGCCTCTCTTATCAGTGGCCAGCCATCTTATCTCTGCCCTGCCACCACCAGTAGAGTCATAGTCACAGTCCCATCACACAACTCACAGCACATGCTACAGTAAACACACGACTTTTCAGTAACCACCCACAAACACACACACACACAAGCACCACACACAAACTTTACACACCCCCAAGCATACACACACACACACACAGATACATACACACATGTTGTACCCCAACCCTACCCGCATTCACTTAATAAGCAAACAACCATACACAGAGACATGCAGTATGAGCAGTTTTTAAATCAATCATGTTTAGCACATACACAGGACACACACACATACACATACACACACACACACATCTACATAACCACATGGATGCACCGATGCACAAATGATAAATATATATGATAATAAGTGCACAATGAGGTACTTATTGCCCTATTGGCTTCCCATCTGTCTGTATGTGTTTATAATGACTTTCTTGCTGCTTGCTGGTTTGAAGAGGAGTTATCCAAGCATGCTAAACATGACTATTACACTCTTTTACCCTACGTGAGGGTTTGGAGTTCTTACTTGCTTCTATCTTGGGCTTTATACAAACAGCCATCTTTGATGATTGATTGACACATTGATTGGATGATTGGCACATCTGTCCAGAATGAGGAGGAGTATCTGGGGCTTACGCTACAACTGTCAGTAAGTAATTTACTGTAATGCAAGACAACAAAATTAGCATGGCCAGACCCAGATTAAGAATGGATCGAGGGTTAGTTTGTATGCCTCCAACAGCCTGAGCTGTAACCAGCATGAACGTGAAGTTAAATTTGTGCTCACAGAAGAGTAACAAACTGTTAACCTTCTTGTAAATGAATACTTTAATTGTTTATGTAAGTCCAAAGACAATGTACATCCATTGACATTATCAATGTTATGGTTATATTGGTTGGATTTAATTTTCACAGGGGTCATAACCCCTTTAATGTGTAAATTACACTCATGGAACCAGCTGACTGAATCCAGATTTGCCAAGGTTCGTCTGCACCCCCCAGACATTTTTTGCTTTTTTTTCCTCTGAATTTATATAAACTTCTTTTGCTTCATTTTGAACCCATTTGTGTTGCCTCTTTTATGTTGCGATTTAAAACGAACCAGGAATAACATCAAATCACTGAATGTGTTTCTGTACCTAAGAGTGTCACTGTGCCAAAGATGTCATTTACACACTACCAGGGATCTTACAGCAGACACTTGCAGTTTTCCATAAAGTTCTTCTTTTGAGAGGTAATGGTATGAGGTTTAGCTTCATGGAATCTCACTGTGGAGTGTTCTAGTAGTGCTAGGTAAATACATTTCTATGGCTTTTTGGAGCCATAACTATCAGTCTGCCCTTTATATGGTCATGCAGTACCCAGACTCCACTTATTCCACCACGGATTCCACTTGAACTGAATTTGACCTCTGGGATCAGCAAGTTCATCTTCATGTCATAGTTTTGATGAGAGAGAAAATAATGAACAAAAAAGCTCCCCTCTTAGTGAGCCTATCAGTGGCTTTGTTTGAGTTGCTAGGGGAAGTAAAAAAAAAAAAAAAAAAGGTTAGCCTGTTTGTTTTTTTGTTGTTTGCTCTTGAAAGATTTTGGAGCTTACTGAAAATGGATTGTGCCTCTCCGAAGCATTTGTGGCAATCTCAGATGTGTGCCCTTGCTAGTAGGGGTCTCTATTCCAATAATTACTTTTCGTATCAATAATTCATCCCCTTAGCAAAACTTTATTTTTTTGTTTTCGGTTCTCTGTTTTTCTGCTGAATTATTTACATACCCCTCAGACTGACTATGCTAAGCTGCGTTGCTCCCACACAGAGCACTCCTGTTCATGGGCATCACAAAGGGTGAATGGCTGATGTGAAAGTGCAAAGCCTACGTACGTCAGCGGCTCACTCTGCGCCGTTCTGATGTCTTCAGTTGTTCCTCCATCCCTCAGGTCCTTACCCTGGAGGCCTTGCGGTGGAGCTGCTGGGAAGAAGCCCAGGTTCTCAGCGGTGTGTTGTGTTGTTACCCAGGTGAATATTGCAGGGAGGGCTAAGCGCTTGAACAGTGCATTACAGTGTGTTTCAGCGGTGGGTCCAGATGACCCTGAACACACACTCAGACCAAACTAACGCTGCCTCATTGCCCACGCTAATGTCAGGTCAGCACTCTCCCTCTCTCCTGTCTCTGAACTTTCACACACACAAACACCCCCTACACACACACACATATGCACACACACACATACATACATACATGCACACACACACACACACACACACACATACATACACGCACATGCACATGCAGGCATTTGCTGTACACACACACACACTTGTGTGTGAATACTCTTTCTCTCTCTGCCCAGCTGAATGCTCATATGTCCTAATGTTGTTCATGGTTTGAGTAAAGGGGGAAAGTGCAGTATGTCCTGTATCCAGGGGTAAACGTGTGTGGCCCCTGATGAAGCGCTCTGTCTGCCCAAACTGACCCAAACATTTTAACCCAGCTGATATTTACTGAGTGAGGTGCGGTCACGCACTAACACAGTGTTCCCTTTCTCTTGTTTCTCTGAAGCAGGGAAAGAAAAAGCACACCCTCTTACCATCAGTTTGTGTGTGTGTGTGTGTGGGTGCTGCCTGACAGATTCCTCAGGATGGGCTTGTTGGGTCAAGGACAGGTGGTAAATACTGTATGTCTGACCAGACTGTCCAGTCTTTTTTTGTCCAGTTTAGTGGAAAAAAAGAGATTTCCTTGTCTGTCCTGTCGCTCTCTGGCTTCTTTGAGTCTGTCTGCTCAACAGTATTCATTTGAAACTGTGTGTGTGTGTGTGTGTGTATAAGAGAGAGAGAAAGACAGATTAAAAAAAACTGTATGTGTGTGTGTATGAGATAGAGAGAAAGACAGATAAAAAACTGTGTGTGTGTGTGTGATGTGTGTTGAGCTTAGCACCATTAGTAATTAGGAACTTGAGTAATTCTGTCACCAAACACCCTGACCCTCAGACAACCCTGACCTCTAAATCACAGGCGTTCTTTTGACGGTCCTCATCTCCCGGCCGTGTAATTCATCTCCCTTTTCATCCTTCAGCTTTACTTTAAGAAAATTAACCTCTGTGCAGTCTCTTATCACACACTGTGAGAGCCGTCACTTTGGGCTTGGAGTTATTTTACAGAATTAGAATTTTTAAACGAGAGAAAAAAAGACAAAAAAAAGAGATTTTCTTGAGGGAATATATCTCTTCGTCTCTCTCTCTCTTTCGTTCTCTCTGTCCTCTTTCTCCCTCTCTCTTTGCCTCTTCATAATTCCTTCCTGTACAAACAGCGGCAGTCCCAGGGGATGACATGTTTGGCTGTTTTTCCTGCAGGTGTGGTAGCTGTGTGGAATGCTTTGAGATCTCACCCATCAGGGCTGAGAGTCGACTAGGGCCTCCCACCGACTCCACCTGTGGGAGTCGTCATGTCTGTGAAGCAGAGCTCAGCATGCGTGGCCATCGGCACTCTCAAAGGGGCCGCACAGGAGGGAGCGAGACAGGCAAATGGAGATGCTGCCTGACACTGTGCCGTTTTCTCTCCCTACGTGCAGGCTGTTGTCCTTCGTATCAGGCTCAGAGGCATTGCAGCAATGAATGGTGTTTCACGGTCTATGCGTTTATTCATTAGCTCAAGGCTCTTTCAAGCTATACTGAGGTGGATTAGTAACTCACGAGAAACACAGTCATGCATCCCTGAATGGGTAAATTGCTTAAACGCAAGAGAAATGTTGCAGTATATCTGCTCTTGCATAATACACATAGACCTGTTAAATAAAAATAATATTTAGTATACTGTACGTAATATACCACCTAGTATACTTTACTAGACTGTAATAAAAGTGTCAGAAATGCCTAGTTATTCACTTCATTAAGATGAGTGAAAGCATAGTCAGACTGATGAGGACAGTCATCCTCTCAAGTACTGTCCTTGAGGGGAAAAAAACATGGCAGTCTTATGGTTTGAGGGATACTTAATGTAGACTTTAAAAAAAAAAAACAGAATGGCAATTCATCCCTGCTGTACAGCTGTGAGCCCAGGTGTGTGTGTGTGTGTGGGGGGGGGGGGCTCCTGTTTGTGTTTTTTTTAAAACGTCATTTGTTATTTCAGCACCCACACACACACACACACTCAGTCTCTGTGCATATGGCCTGCAGATAGCCTCTCCATGGGAGAACATTTGGGAGTTCCTCCGCTAACAATGTACATGGACCCATGACTTGTATATACATACCGTTCTTATGCCTGTCTCCTGCAAACGCCAGGCCATAAATCACCCGCAAGCCGACAGCTCTCGTTTAACGGCAAATGTCCACATTTTTTGCGGGAGACATTTCCAGTAGGCTTGCTACATACTGAACCACAGCTCCAGAACACTTATCTACTGTCCATGATGGAAAGAATATAGCCTAAGCCAAGCTGAAATGTGTTTTAATGACAGATGCTGGTTTTATTATTTGTGCGGGTGGATCTGGCTGTTTGTCTTGTCTTGACAATCAGCATGGTTAATCCGGCCCCTCCAAGAAAGCATTTAACATCCAATTTGCGTTTGTGTAATGACCAGGGTCATGTCTCTCTCGCTCTCTTGTCCCTGTGGAAGCCATGTGTGTTCTTTATCTAATCATTGGCTTCGTATCACCATGGTTTCACCACTGAGCCATTCCGCAAACACGAGGATCGGAGGAATAGGAGCGAGTATTCTATTATCAGTCAAGCACCTACACACGCACACACACACACACACTCACTCACAACGATGAACACACAGACTCACACAATACACTGTCACACCCAAGCACATACACTCTCTCCCCCTCTCTCTCTCTCTTTCTCTCTCTCACACACATATTCAATTCAATTCAATTCAGTTTTATTTATACAGCGCCTTTTACAATAGTATTGTCTTGTGGCGCTTCACAGAAGGAGCACCCAAGAGCAACAGGGGCAAGGAAAAACTCCCTTATGTTTAGTTAATCTAGGAAGAAACCTTGGGCAGATCCACGACTCAAGGGGCTAACCCAACTGCCAGGGGTCATGGAGAAAAATTACAATCAGTAGTAACCATGACAGACTATAAGTTGCCTATGGTTTTAGCTAAGGTTCATAATAGTTCATAATAGAGTATTATCCCACTCTTACAATACATGGTAGTCGGTCTATAGGTGGTTATCAGGAATTATGGCTGGACAATGTAGCAGCGGCCAGGCATAGTGACAAACTCAAAGGAATGAGATGGGTCATGGGGGTAACAGTAAGGGTCCATTTGACAGCACCATTGTGAGGGGGGGTCAATCACAAAGCCTCAGGAAGGGGAGTCGGGCCCAGCGTCGGCGTCCAGGAAGGTCCTCTGTGATGGGGAGTCGGTCGTGACATGTGCCTCCCGTAGTGTTGGTTGTAGTCCGCTCAGGAGGGGAGGGTGAGAGGAGTCCGCCGGAATGAGGCAGGGATGACACTCAGCAAAGATAATTGTGGACAGAGGAAAATAGTGAATTAGGCCAGGCTCGCACATCAGAAGCAAAAAGCAGAAAGCAGTAATTTGGGCATACCTATATGCGCATAAATATACATATATACAAATACACACACACACACACACACATATATATATAAGACCCATGAGAAGTGATGATTTGCCATGCACCATCCCTTTGCCATGCACCATCCCTAACTATGGGAAACAGTAAAGAGGAAGGTTTTAAGTCTAGACTTAAAGGTATTGAGAGTGTCCGCTTGTCGAATGTGGGGGGGGGACTATTCCACAGGAGGGGTGCACGGTAACAGAAGGCTCTTCCTCCTATTGTAGATTTTGATATTCTTGGGATTACAAGGAGACCAGCATTTTGGGATCTTAGGGTTCTAGGAGGGTGGTAAGGGACAAATAAGTCTTTAATATATGTTGGTGCATCACCCTTGAGGGCTTTGTAGGTTAGGAGGAGTATTTTAAAATCAATTCGACTTTTAATAGGGAGCCAATGTAGGGAAGCAAGTATAGGAGAGATATGTTCATATTTTTTAGTCCTGGTCAGTGTTCGGGCCGCAGAATTTAAACAAAGGAAATTATTAGTCATCCAGGTTTTGATGTCTAGGAGACATGCATCAAGTTTAGTCATTGGCATATAGTCATTAGGCTTCATAGAAAGCTAAAGCTGGGTATCATCTGCATAGGAGTGGAAAGTAATAACGTGTTTCCTTATAACAGATCCTAAAGGTAACATGTACAGGGAGAACAGCAGGGGACCTAGCACTGAGCCTTGGGGTACACCAAACTTTACTTTAGTATGGGTTGATGACTCATTATGAACGTGTACAAACTGGTAGCGACCAGAGAGGTATGTTTTGAACCAGGCTAATGCAGTGTCTTTGATGCCTATGTGTTCAAGTCTGTGTAGTAGGATACCATGGTCAATAGTGTCAAAGGCAGCACTAAGATCCAGTAGGATTAATATTGATATATATCCATTATCAAAAGCGATAAGGAGGTCATTGAAGACTTTAACTAGGGCTGATTCTGTGCTATGATTAGTTCTAAAGCCTGACTGGAAGGTTTCCTGGATATTATTGTCATTTAAGAAGCTACAGATTTGCTTAGACACTATTTTCTCAAGCATTTTTGAAACAAATGGGAGGTTAGATATGGGTCTGTAATTAGCAAGAACATCAGGATCAAGGTTTGGTTTTTTAATTACATACACACTTACACACACATTCACAATACAAATGCTTATACTCACGCACACACACACACACTCACACTCACGCTTACGCTCACGCTCACGCTCTCTTTCTCACCAATACATCCGTGGGGATAGGTTTTTAAGCGGCGTGTGGTGTCGGGTGGCCCCTCTCTCCTGCGGCTCCAGTCCAGATCAGTGGGTCCATTATCCTCTTATTTGTGTGACATTGTTGCTAGTGTTGGGGTTTAATGACAGGGAACAGCACGCCACCTCATTGGCAGGCTTGTCACTCTGTCACAACTGATAGGCTTCTTTAATTAAGGCCATGGAATTAGCAGTGCCCGGAGCCCTGTGGGAGGAACACACACACACACACACACACACACACACACGCACATTCTGTTTCTCTCTTTTTCACAAACACGCACACACACACATTCAAAGATTCTCTCTCTCTCTGTTACACACCCAAACTCTCTCTTGCTGTATTTTTTCTCTTTCTTTCTTTCTCTTTTTCTCTCACTCTCTCTTTCTCTCACTCACACACACTGCACACACTTCCTCATTCCCACCAGACCAAAGGCCTAAGGAATGGCACTGCATTTCTGCGGAAGGGAGAGATTTGATTGTCTTGCAGCCAGGCAGTGATGTGCTTCATTGAATAAACAAATAATGTGTGTGTGTGTGTTTCCTGTTTATGGTGTGCCATTGGTAATGCCAGGCGTAGTATGTCTGAGTTTCAGATTAACCCAGGCACGTTTGGCAGGTAGAATGAATGACAGGTTTGTGGAAGATGACCGCTGCAACTAATTTACACTTTGTTTGGGATTCAAGCGGAACGTGACCGATCCTGGGTGTCCTTGATTTAGGGATGTGATCTGACATCAAACAGGCAGCTGGAAAACATGGCCATATACTGTCTTGACAGCAACAATAAGCAGTGGGCATGAGAGAGGGCTTTTGGACAGAAGCCGGGCAGCTCTCCCCTTGGAGGTGGTGTCTGTGTGTGTTTGTGTTTGTGTGTGTGTGTTTGTTTCAGCGCACTCCTATGTGTGTCTCTGAAAATGTGTGTAGCATTGTGTGAGTTTGTTCCTGTATGTGTGATTGTCCCTCAGAAAACATTGCTCTGTGTGTGTGTGTGTGTGTGTGTGTGTGTGTGTGTGTGTGTGTGTGTGTGTCTGGATGCCTAGGTCTATGAATCAGAGCATTTCCTCTTGTGTGTGTAGAAATATGTGATCAACTGGCGGCCTTGCTAAGGATGGCTGCCTTAGGCAGTGCTCAGTGCTGATGTGTGTGTCTGACACAGTTCAGAGAGAGGTCACTTCTCCTGGCCTCTCAGAGTCTCTCCCCTCTGCTCTGATGGACTCAAGCTAAACAGCTCAGGCCCACGCCAGACATACCCTTTATCTTTTCCTCTCTTGCCTTCGCCGCTCTATCCCTCACTCTCTCTCTCTCTGTCTCTATCCATCTTCTGTATTCCCTCCTTCCCTCCCTCTGCCTCTGGTCATCTACTTTTTTGCATCATCTCTCTCTTCCTCCTCCTCCTTCACACACTTTTTGTATCTCCTCTCCTCTCTCTTCCCTGCTTGCTCTGTCTATCCTCATTCTTTCTCTCTCTGTTTTTTCCAACACCTCTCTTTCTTCTCTCCTTCCCACCAACCTCCTTCTCTCTCCACACACTTTTTGTTCCATTTCTTCTACCAAGACTCAAGGTTCTTTATGGACATGACGTTTATTGCCCAAGCCATTATTACAACAGTAAAGCAATACCACAACAGTACAATACCATTTGTACAATTATAATGAAAAATGTATATGTGCTTTTGCTTATGTGTGTGTGTGTGTGTGTGTGTGTGTGTGTGTGTGTGTGTAGATATTCAGACAGATAGATAGTCTGATAGATAGATAGATAGATAGATAGATAGATAGATAGATAGATAGATAGATAGATAGATAGATAGATGTACTTTATTGATCCCAAGCTGGGAAACTCACTTGCAGTTGCAGCATGACATGTAGGACAAACACAATAACTGTACAACACAATAACTACATAAAGAGGAGAAGAGTATAATAAGAATGTGTGTGTGTGTGTGTGTGTGTGTGTGTGTGTGTGTGTGTGTGTGTGCACGCCAGTGCGTGTCTCCTACCAACTTTCTCTATCTCTCTCTCTCTCCCTCCTCCCTCTCTCCTCTATCTCTCCAACCCTCTCCTCACACTTTTCATCTCTTTGTGCCCATCTGTGCCCATCTCTCGTGTGCCTCTCCTCCGTCTCCCCCACCACCTACACGTGGCATTCGACTCGCGCCTGGCCCGTTTACGCTCATATTCTGTGGGCCCTCTGGTTAGACTTCACATCACTGTGTTAATTGGCTGCATTAACTCTACCTGATTGAAGTGGATTTGCAGAGTCACACAAATGGCTAGCTTGGGGAACAATTAGCCTTAGCGCTACGAGAGGACGTCTCCATTACTGCCAAGGTCCTTTGGAGTTTAAATTAATTTTTGTGGTGACAAGCTGCCTGTTTGTATGTGTGTGTGTGTGTGTGCGTGTGTTTGGGAAAGGTGTGAGTTGTGTGTGTTTGTGTATGCATGTTTTGGTGTCTGTAGGGAATTGTTTGTGTGTGTGTGTGTGTGTTTATGTGTTTGTGTTGCATGTGTATTTGTGGATGTGTGTATATGTGTGTTTGGGTGTGGGTGAGTATTTGCGTATGCGTATGTGTGTGTGTGTTTGGGTGCGTGTGTGTGTGTGTGTGTGTGTGTGTGTGTGTTTGCATGTGTCTGGGGATTTGTTTGCATGTGTGTGTGTGTTTGTGTATGAATGCACATATTTGTGTGTGTGTGTGTGTGTGTGTTGGTAGGTAGGTACTTTTTTTATGTGTGTATGAATTCAAACATGCATGTACAATTCTACCATGACACATCTTTAACTCTGCATTTCACACTCAGCCAATTAGTCCTTATTATAATTACGCTCACATTTGAAAGTAAATGACAGTATTAATTTGCAAGCCAGACTAATTTTGCCTCTAAACATGTGAATTGTTGAGCCTCGTTTGGAATATAAAGCAACAGCTACACCCTCAGGTACAAACACTGGATCTTTCATTTTTTTTTTCTCCATTAGCCTGTTCTATTCATTTCATGTCCTGTTGGCTACTCCACTATCCTCCAGCTTCTCACCAGGCAAGGCATCACCATATCCACCAAAGCAGAACAGTCCCTGAACAGCAATCTCTGCAGTGCATCAGCACACACACACACACATACGCACATGCACACACACACACACATACGCACGTGCACACACATTAACATTCACACACACTCACACACACACATACGCACATGCACACACATTAACATTCACACACACTCACAAAACACACACACACACACACACACACACACACACACACACACACTCACACACACACACACACACACACAAACACATACATGTACACACATTGTCTTTGTCATTGTCTAGAAGCCTGAAAGACATTCATGCAGTAGAGTAGGAAAACTAAGTCACTCTTGAGAATTCTTTCTCCTGTTCCCATTGGTTTATCGATTTGCCCTGACCTCTGCTCAAACCTCATTACTGATTATTCAATCAGACAAGGTTTACTCCTCAGTTAAGTGCTTAATTTCTGAAATAAAACCCAAACAACATTCTAGACTCACCAAACCATGTCTGAGACCAGGCTTGCATCTATTACCATTCTCAGAGTCACAGACAGAGTCGCACATGTCAGATATTCATTTTGTTAAATTCAGACTGTGTTATGTACTGAAATGACACAGATCAGAAAGAAAATACAAAAGTTAGGTCTTCTATTTTCATTTTGACTATAAAATTGTCTCTCTCATCCCACCTCATGCTGTGTGTGAGATGAGTGTCTGCCTTGCATAAGTGTGGTGTTTTTGACACTGGAGAGGTTGACGCAGCTCCCTTACAGATCTTCCCGATTGTATTCCTCATTAACCTGCCTATTGTGTGGCAGAGGCTTGAGAATTTTTTCCTTTTTTCTGCACAGTCTATCACCAACACTGCCATTCAGCCTGATGCTCCTGCACTGCTGTGATTTGAATGGCTTCTTCACACGTCTTAATCCCGCACAAGCAGTGTGACTCCTTCTCCTCTGCCGTCGCTCCACTGCTCGTGTTACACTGGCAATAGGAGAGAACCGTCCTCTGTGAGGTGTTGGATACAGCGGATCAAGTTAACGCAGACTCTTGTCTTTTCTTGTCTTCTCTGGCTTTTTTTCCTTTTATTTGGTGGGGAAGGCGGGGTGTAGAGTTTTTACAATGCTCTCCCTTTTCTCCTGGTCTGTAATGAGCATTTCACAGGAGTCTTGCCCAGAGGGCAGAAGGGTTAGTTAGTCTGAGGGGATACATGCACAGGAGGCGGGGGAAGGCAGGGAGGTGAATCTTGGAGCAGAGTGGCTATAATCATAACGCACTGGAACAGTCAGGTTGGGATGTCTTAGTAGAACAAGGCCGTCGTGGGGAATGCGAAAGTCTGGAAATAGAAAGGGCAGTTTGGTTGTTGTGAATAAATGGTCTGTGAACATCTTCATTTTTTGGGTTCAGCAACATTGAACTGTTTCAGATTTCCATTGCCCAAAAGCTCCAAGTAAACAAAGTAATGACATCAAGTGTATTCTAAACAGTGCCTCATGTTGCAACACAGTAGCAACAGCCTAGCAAGAGAGAGGAGGTGCTGTGTTTCTATGAAGGAGAAGACAACGGAGCATTTTATGCCATCAGCTCAGCACAGCCCGCCGTGTTTCTGGAAGTGTGTGTCCGTCCTACAAAGAACAAGACAAGAACAAGAAATTAGAAAAAAAATAGAAAAAAATCTGCAAAAAAGGTTTTAGATTGGGACAATTTTTTTGCCAAAAAATAACTTTTATTTGATGTGATATTTGATGTGATTATTATTTGATGTGATTATCAGGGCAGAATATTGTGGAGCTGTAGAACAAATCTTGTCCACTGATCTGGTGTGAAATTATAGCTGTATTTCGTTGCAGACACAGGGCATTCATTCATTCATTCATTCATTCATTCATTCATTCATTCATTCATAGCAGAAGGAGGAGTAGAGACCAAGTAACCAAAGCAACCAAAGTCAATTTACAACAGAGACACCCACACAATGAGATGAGACAGCTGGGATTATTGAAAAGCAGAGCAAGGCAGGGCAAGGTGCCTTAACTAGGCAGGAGACATCAAGGTCAGGTTAAGTGCACTTACCTAAAGGAAAGCAACACACTTCTTTGACACATGCAATCTTTCTCTCACTCTATAAGTTTTTTTGTTTTGTTTTGTTTTTCATCATGAACCGTTGCTAAACATTAACAAGGACAGACTGGGGAATCGATGTGTCTTACCATGTGCAGTGTTTTCTGCGCTGAATCACAATCAAATTCTGATGTCATCTCCCAATTAATTTATGCCAACATTCATGTGGCATCATTTTTTTTAAAGAACATTATTTGTACACCACAGCACACAAAGACTGCTGTGTGTGTGTGTGTGTGCATATCTCTGTGTGAGAGCAAAAGAATAAAAGCATGTGAGAGGGCAAGAAAGAGAGGAGTCATTTTAATTTGCTATTTCCTTGAACAATGCGAAGACCTTGAGCCTAACATGTCTTATGGCAAGCATCTGCATGAGGAGATAGACCCGCTACACACCACCCACCATCAACATGCCAGGTGTGACAAAGACTCCTGTGGCTTCCTACCCATTTAGCATTTTCTTTAGCCTTTGTCATGAGCCTTTCATAAAAACATTTCAAACAAATGATAGATCAGTTTCATCTGATGACAGGGAACATATTTGAAAAGTCAGGGCTCAGATCCTAATTTTTTCCTGTGCAACAGACCTGTTTCTGTCAAACTGTTGTTCCTGAATGACGGTAAGAAGTAGACCTTGGAACACAAGTGTGCATAGAGACTGTTCCAGAAGCAACAGGCTTAGGTCTCTCAGTTTACCAGTCTGCATGATGAGCTTTAAGGGCTTATATGATTGATCGGAAATTACCAGAAGCACAGTGAAGCGCAGTGATGCAGATCTCCTGCCACAGGAATAAAATGTCATCACAGTTGCCATGGTGGACAACATAATGAGGAAAGAGGTGGTTTGTGTGTGTGTGTGTGTGTGTGTGTGTGTGTGTGCGTGTGTGTGTGTGTGTGTGTGTGTGCATGTGCGTATGGATGTGTGTTTGTGTGTGTGTGTATGGGTGTGTGTATGTGTGCGTGTGTGTGTGCATGTGTGTGTGTGTGTGTATGCATGTGTGTATGGGTGTGTGTGTGTGTGTGTGTGTGTGCATGTGTGTATGGGTGTATGTTTGTGTTTGTGAATGTGTATAGGTGCATGTGTCAAAGGATCAAAGAGAAAAAGAAAGCTAAAACAAAAGCAAATAAATGGGCATCAGGATCCATGTAGCCTACAGACCCAGCCAGGGTGTGTGTATGTGTTTGTGGTGGGGTTGGGGTTGGGGGGCCGCAGGGTGTTCAAGGGCTCAAGAGGAGCTGTAGGTGGATAATATGGTGGAGGTAGAGCCAGTGGGTGCTGCAGACAGAGGCCAAGTAGTCATTAAGGGCTCGTTCATTTCCAATAATTAGGGAGGGCCAAGTGGATGGATTGTTTGGGCGAGAGATGGAGGCTGGGATGGGCGGTGGAAGCAGATCAGGCGATTTACAATCAGGTAGGTGGACAGAAGTCTGTGACCTGGAATGGCGAGGTGATTACAATGTGGAGGACTGGAGACATGAAGGTGCTCTGCTGTGGGTGTGTGGGATCACGGTTTGCCGGGCAGGACTCCTATTTCACCCACTGGGAATGAGAAGGTGGGCTGCTGCTGTTCTGCAGCGGCCATGATGGATAGACAAGTCCTCTGGGCATTATGGGGGGATAGGGAAGTGCATTGTGGGATGTGATGAAAGGGGCTGGGTGGTGATGGAGGTGGACAGTGGGGGTGAGCGCTGTGATTTGTCAAGGATGGGGTGGAGATGTGGGGGTTAGATATGTATGTGTGTGTGTGTGTGTGTGTGTGTGTGTTGGGGGGGGGGTGGGCAAAAAGCGTGGGTGAGAGGCAGGCAGGCGGTCTGGCTGATGGGCCAGCAGTAGTGGTTCATCTCTGCCATGAGGTGATGACACTCGACGCCGGGTAATTGCCTGAGGTTCTCCACTGTGCCAACTCCTGCAAACTTTCTTTCATTAGGAGCTCTGCCAACGCTGATGGAGCTGGCAGGAGCACAGGAACTCAGATGGAGGAGGAAAAGAGATAGAGAGGGAGGTGGGAAGGGGGGGAAGAGAGAGAGGAGGGAGAGGAGGCAAACGAGATGGAGGGTGGGGGAGAGAGAGGGAGGCGGAGGGGGGAGAGAAGAGAGAGAGGGAGGAGAGAGATAGAAAGGGAAGGAAAAGAAGAGACCAGAGAGAGGAGGTGAGAGAGACAGAGGGAGTGGGATGAGAGAGGGAGGAAGAGGAGGGAAAAGGCAATATGAGAAAGATGGAGAAAGGGGCAAAGAGAGGAAGGAGTGGTAGCAGAGAGAGGGAGGAGGGGTAAGGAAAAGAGGAGGCGAGGGAGAGGAAGGAAGGACAAGAGAGAGAGCGAAGAGGACGAAAAGGAGATGAGTGAGAGGAGAGAGAGAGAGAGAGAAAGAGATGAAGGAGGAATGAAAAGAAGCAAGAAGGGGATTGGGGGAGAGGGAAACAAATCAAGATGTCAGAATAAATCTATAACATAACACTGAAATACAACATTTGGTTAGGAGATTTTAGTATGTTTGGCAAGACTTCAATTTAAGGAAGAAGCTTTTCATGATTAAGGATGAGTGTCATCAGGGGTAAGAGAGTTTTGGCCTTGTTGATTGTTGGTATAAAATAGTTATAAAATTATAACATTTACTCAGCATTGCCTTATTTACACTGAATCCAGGAAAACATCCTTACAACGTGTCATAAAAAGAAGCAGCCCAATGTGCAGCCTATTCTGAGGAGAGCCATTTAGTCTGTAAATTACTGCACATCCCCAGGACAAAATGGAGCACAGTAATTACCGCTTGTGTTTGGTAATTTATTACAATAACAACAGCAAAAAAGGGCATAAAATGTACTGCCATAACATTCTGCTCGATAAACAACGCTATTACTGTATGGAGTGGTGGCACAAAGGATGGTCGCCTGTTTCCTAGACAACAAGTCAAGTTTGTTTTGAGTGCATTGCGGGTCTTTTTTTTAAGGACAGGCGGTCGGATTGTTTACAACCTGTTGTCTTGCCGTGGTCAAACAGTTTTGTTGCCGGAAATCAAGCTGCACGATGCCTTCCTATTCCGCTACTGACAGCACTGTACTGTGTTCTGAATTCCTGGTGTGTTTTCTTGAAGGAAGTTAAAGTGTGTCATGTATTTACGTTCTAGCACTCGGCCGAAGGGTTTCATCTTCGTGATCAGAACAACGAAACAACTTAATTCCATACCAGTAGTGGCAGAGATACAATTCTGCCTATTATAAGTCTTTGGATAGTGAAATCAAGGTTGAAGTTATTATTTGGAGGTATTTTGTGCTGTTTTAAACTCCAAGACTCCTCCTAGAGAGATGATGATGATGTTCCATGTATCTGTGTGAGGTGAAGGGAAGAGCAGAGATTCTGACAGGGTTAGTGGGCGGTTGTGGGGTGTCTGCCATAGTCTGAGCTCTGGAGGGCTGAGCGAAAAAGCCTCCACTGGGATGACGGCCCGGGCCGTTCTTTCCACGCGTGTGACAGCTACGCTCCGAAGCTGTGGACGTGGGGAGAAGATGGGGAGCTCCCAGGCGAGAAGCTGTTAACTTGGGTCTCGTTAGCAACTTCCACAGAACTCTGCCTGTTAAACTCACACCATTAGACTCAGTCTGGAGTGTGTGTGTAGTGCCCCTGTGTGTGTGTGTGTGTGTGTGTGTGTGTGTGTGTGTGTGTGTGTGTGTGTGTGTGTGTCTGGAGGGCATTGCTGTATTGTTGAAGTAATATTTTTTTGTGTTGGCGGCAGTGGTAGTGTAGTGGTTAAGGAGCCTTGCTAGCATGCTAGAAGCCTGGGATTTGAGGGTTCCAATCCTGGCTGCCACCATTGTGTATGTGAGCAAGGCACTTAACCCTAAGTTGCTTTGGCCCTGAACTAATTAATAGTTGACTTTGCTTTGCTAAAAGCACAAATGTAAATCAGTGTGTCCTCTCCGACAAATGAGTTGTGAGTTGTGTCATGTTAGTAATCGAAAACACACATTCTAATTTCCAACCACTGTATGTGAATGTTGATGTGCACATGGGAGTGAAGGATAAACCACATCCTTAATATTCCATATTTTATCCTCACTACTGATACAAAGGCACACTTCTCCGTCACTGCTCTGAAAGATGTCCAAACCTGTTACCTCTTCACCATGCTCAGGTGGACAGTTGATTCAAGGTCATTAAAGATCATCACCAGGGAATTCATGAGGATCAGAAAACATCAAATGCTGCTTGATTTTGACTGTTTGAAGTGCAGGTTTGATTAGTTGAAGGCCACTTGACAGTAGTGCTGTGCGGGTCAACCCAAAGCAGTGCAAGTTGTTTTTTTAGGAGGAAAATTTTGGGTCAAAATTTAAATAAGTTTACCTGTTTAAGTTATATGTATCAGTTCATTAGTTTGTTTTTTGTATGAGGATAAAATGTTCTCCCTGTCTTTCCCCACTCTGTCTCACATGCACGCAGGCCGTACATCAGAGACTACTGGATCTCCCTGTAGCCTCCTATCAATAATTTGCGTAGCGAAAATAATGGCATGCCATGCATCTCTTAACCTATCCTATCCTATCTGTCTTTTACAACAAAGTGCAATAAACAAGTAAAACAGGATATAATTAGACAATAGTCTCTCAGTCTCTCTTTATCGATTCATGCGCCTGCATGCGAGTTTTTGGAGGTGTGTGTGTGTACTCTTGTGTTTGTGTGTGTATGTGTGAGTGAGTGAGAGAGATGCACATACCTAAATGTGGCATGTACAATGTATATGCTTGTATTCCTACAATATAATGTACTTACACACAAAAAAATTTTGTTTGTTGTTTGCTTGTTTGTTTTTCTTTTATTTGATGTTTGCCTTTCCTGTTATTCCTGTAAATACAACATGTCAGTTGTCATGCCAATAAAGCATATTTGAATTTGAATTTGAATTTGAATTTGACATGGAGAGGTAAGAGTGGGTTATATAGTCTTAGTTTACACATGTTTAAAATGTTTAGTTGTTTGTTTCCCTATATATTTCAAGAATAAGATCTTTTTGGAACATTTTGCCATTTCATGATTCAACAGAATCCTGAGTGGCCTGGATCATCCATCACGTAAAAATTTAGGACAACCAAACAGCAGTGCAAGGTGAGCAAATTCCTCTCATAAGTAGGCCTAGGTCACCATGTGTTTTTCTCTGGGCTATCGCAAATCACAACGTAGACTCATTGATTTCTTTGCAATTGTCTTTCTCTGTTTTAGCAAGTCAGGTTGGGTTAAAAATCAGTGCATAATTTTGCGGGTTGGTTGTGAAGATGGATTGGGTTGGGGCGGGTGTTAAAAATCCTTGACCTGTGCATCACTAGCAGACAGACAATGACACAAAAACAGACAGAAAAAGTCCATAAGCAAAGGTATATCAACACGTTCATATACAGACTTTGTGACACATGATCATCTTTTTTATACTTCTGTGTTTTTCTATACATTTTTTTATAAATTTTTTACATCTCTGTGTGTGTAATGCAGTCATCTACCCTTGTGTGGTTGTCAGGCAGTTGCAAAGCGTTTTAGTGAATTGTTTTTAGTTTTTAGTTTTCGAGAACAGTTGTGATTGTAAGTAAAAGGTTTGAGAAACTCAATCTACAGTGTGAGTTTAACCTTCTTGAGGACTGAGCAAGAGGAGGAAGAAGATTATTTTGTGTGTGTGTGTGTGCTAAGAATTTGTGTGTGTGTGTTCATGTGTATGTCTGTGTAATGTGTAATACGTGTAAACGTATATGTATGCGTGTGTGTGTGTGTGTGTGTGTTTTAACCATCTCCCATGAGGCAGGTTGAGATTGAGGCAGGGTGAGAAGAAGAAAAATTGTGGGGTGGGGGCTTGGGGGGGGTGTGAGGATAGTTGAGCGAATTTCTGGCACGACTCAAGCTGGTGGGTGTGTTGGCTAATTGGATTTGTCAGACATGAGCCGTGCAGCGTGGAAAAGAGACAGAATTTAATCTTTGATTAGGCATGCGGCTCCTGCTTCCCCCTCTAATACTTGCGGACACTGGGAGATGGGTCCTGTGCCATTACAGCAGGAGCACATTCTGTGCACTGTTTGTGTGTGTTTGTGTGGATTTGTGTGGAGTTTGTACAGTAGGTGTATGTCTGTGTTTCTGTTTGTGGTGGGAAGTAATTTTTCAAGAACTCTGATATTAATTGTACTCTCCCATCAACACACACACATATTTTCTCTCATACACACAAACACACACACACACACACACACACACACACAAACACACACATTCACCGGTATTATTCACATGCTTTGTGAGGTGTGTCTGCTGGCCTGATGACTTTCTCTCCTAAGACTCATTGTTCCCTCCTATTTTAACGCCAAGGCCAAAGCACACCAATTAGCAATGAATAATCGTCAGCAGTGTTAGCACATCCATGCACATGATATCCTATTAAAGGGACCATGGTGCCAGCATGGTAATCAGCCAAATGCAAAGAAACATCACCTGCACTAACAGAATGATCAGGAGCCAATCAGGTGAGTTAAACTACAATTAAACTGCGCCTGCCCCTGATTATATATATATTTTTTTAATTCTCGATATTGCCCTTGATCTTGCGTCCTCAGAGCCAACGGTGTGGAGACTGATGACTAGTGAATGTGGGGTCAATGCGGCCCATCTGTTTGAGTCGGCAGAAAGAGGGCTCGACTAATAGCAGGGGACACACAGACAATTGGCTTCTGCCTGGTCCTAATTGCCCCCAATAAAGAGCTCAGTGTGCATGGCTGTACCTGGATGGCTGGGATATTTGTGTGTGTGTATGTGTGTGTGTGTGTGTGTGTGTATGTGGGAAAAACTGGGCTGCTGTCCTAGAGACTCGCAATTATCTCAGTGCAATTGGTTGTTTGTGTGTGTGTGCTCACTGTACCTTTCTACTGGGTTCTCTTTGTAATTAACCACGTCCCTGTAGAACTTAAATTTGCACTTTTTTGTGCTATGGAGTGTACATGTGTGTATTTTTCAATCACTGTATATGCAGGGAGGGATGCCCACACACACATGTGTGTATGTGTGTGTGTGTGTGTGAGTGTATGTGTGAGTGTGAGTATGGGTGTGACTCTGGACTGCAGCTCAGGGTCATTAATTATTTTTAAGAGAGAACCACGTCTCGGGATGTGCTGAACTCAGCTGACCACAGCCTGACAAATGGCACCCTGCATAAACACTTTGACAGCCAGGCACCATTTGCATAAAGATAGAAATTGACTATGGCTACATTTACGCGCAACACCAGAGCCTCACAGCCACACAAACAATTCTGTCCTGGGACTGACGGAGCTCATAACTCATCGGCTCAACACCGGTGCTGCCGGACGTCTCCGCGCAGATCAGCAGAGTCGGCCGACATTGCCAAGGGGACTCCGTTTTGTACCTGGACAGGCACTGCCATGCTTCATGAGCAAACCTGAGAATCTCTGAAGTTAAGTTTATGTCAGAGTGTTTGAAAATGAACACGCCTGTTTTGCAGGAAATTGCAAAACTTTTTGCCAGTCAGTTTTTTTAGCCAATTAAGAACTGTCGTGGTATTAATTAGTTGGAGTGGTTTGAAAAACTCAGTGTACGGTATGAGCTTAAAACAATGTCATAACTCAATACAAGCAAGCATGAGCCACAAAATCAGCTTGATTACTTTGTTTTCAATTAGAATGTCCAGAACATTTTGAGCAGAAGGGTTTCTTTTTTAGGACAGCCTGTTTCTATTTGCCTCTGTTGTTCACATTGAAATGGTTTAATTTAAAGAGATGTGATGCAATATAAAGCCATATTTAATGGATTCAGTGTGAAGAGACACCATCCAATGCCACTTGACAGTCAGACACCACTTGTAGTAACTCAACAATATAGACTGTTTTCAAGAGGGTTTGAGGATTAGGGTCATAGCTGTTCCTACAGGGTGTCCATTTTAACATTCCGTATGGCTGTTTGATGTGATGCATGTAGCAGAAGTAGTCTAGGGACAAAACAGAATGTTCAGCCATTTTGTTTTTACTGTTGAAACAGTCTACAGAGATGATCAAAGAAATTAATCAGGTTTGGGAGGGGACACATTGGGTGCATGGAGTTATTGTGTAGGGGGCAAGAACCCGTACCACATACAGGCCCAGTGCCAGTGCATAATTTGTCCTTAATTTGTCCATAATTTGCTCTTTAACTGTACATATTGCATATACTGCACTTGCTGCTCTTTGCACTTCTGATTAGATGCCAACGCATTTCGTTACCTGTATTTATACATGAGTAATGACAATAAAGTTGAATCTAATCTAATCTAATCTAATCTAATCTAATCTAATCTAATGTATTAGTCCCACTCCTTATCTCTCACCATTTTACCTCCTGATTGCTCTTCACATCAATAAAGGCAGGAAAAGCCCTTAAATAAGCAAATTTTGAATCAATTGTCAGGGTACTTCAGCAAACCATTCTAACAGTGTTCATATTCTACATACACCCGTGACAGCAGATTTGACCTCTCCTCAGAGGACCGATAGTGTATGTGTCCGTAAGAGAAGAGAAGGGAACAAGGGAGTATGAGGGAGATGGAGAGAAAGAAAAGAAAAAAAAGAGATGCGAGACAGAGGAATCACAGTGGTGCATAAGACTGTATGATCTTAGTAATTCCCTGGCTGATTCACAGTGTGATATGGAGCTGCAGTTCATGCCGATACCAAGGAACTTGATTTAGAATCCCAGAGTCAGAGTCAGTTCCAGCCAGAGATGGGTATGCAGTGAGAAAGCAGAAATGAAAGGATATGTAAAGACGAGGAAAAAGCCAGGACAAAGAGAGACCATGAGAGAGAGACAGAAGGAGGAAAAGGTCCTGTCAGTATGAAAGCAGGAGGCCCACACTGAAACTAGAGCTGTGAAGTCTGGGCTGGTCTAATCTCGGACTTCACACTCTGAGCCTCCCGCCGCCGACCCTGAGACGTCCGCCAGGTTTTGACAGTTTCACAGTGTCACTCAGTCAGGGAGCTTTGGAGGGATGGGGGGTGGTGGTGGGGTGTTGCTGTGGCTGGAGCTTATGCCATGCCACAGCGAGTCTGAGTACTGGCACCATTTCATGGGGATGGGCTTTAATTGCTCGGCCAATTTAAGCAAGCAAGCAAGCAGTCAGTCAGGCGGCTTCATCACCGGAAGCTAACAGCTAATAGAATGCTGAGATGGACCAGGATGTGGGGGTAGAGTTTGATGGCTGAGTTGTCGGGTAGGGTTGGCGGGTGGCGGTGGCGGGTGGGGGGATGAAACAGATGAGTGTGCCGTTGTGGGATTGGAGGGGAGGTGTGAGATGGAGTGGTGAGGGAGGAGGGAGGAGTAAGCCAAGAAGACATGAGACAGGAGGGACACAGGGAGAGAGAGAGAGGAAGAGAGCGAGATGGAGAGAGGAAGGATGAAGCCAAGTCAGGGAGACACAAAACAAGAAGAAGATAGAGAAAGAAACAGAGAGATGAGGACAAAGAGGAGGACAAAGCCAGTCAGGGACACACAAATGCACATTGTAGCCACACTGCAAATACAAGATGGAGTTAAGCGAGACAGACAGAGAGAGAGAAAGGGAAAGAGAGAGACAGAGAAATAACGAAGTAGAGCTAAACAAGCTGAGAAGTGGAAACAGAAGAAAAAAACATTTCATTTCATTTGAGGGAGAGCGAGGAGGGGGGGGGGCTTGACTCCATCAACCCATTTAGCAAGCTCACTCCTATGAAATGCTCAGCGCTGCATGAATGACCTAATGCATGTAAAACAGTGCCTACAGTAGCTGCTTCCAAGTGAATTTTCTGTTATTTTATACTCAAAGGACAAATTCCATTACCTCAGCTTGGGTTGACAGCGTAATAGTGCCCATATGGGAGCCCTGTAACAAAAAGATGGGGTTCCACAATTCATCACACTATTATAAGATATATGTCATGTATACAGAGTAATTATGATACAGTCACACCCACACTGATCTCTGCTAGCAGGCGTACCATTCAGTATTGACTGGCACCTTCTTAGAAATAGTGTTTGCTCATATTTTACACAGTGATTTTTGCTTGGCTTTATTGTGACATTTCCAAACTAGTTTAGAAATACTCTATCCTCCTCTCCTCTCTCAATGCCTGCCGATGTGTCTCTTTCCTCTCCTCTCCTTCTCTCTCTCTCCTCTGTCTCGTTCAGTCTCTCCTCGGCCGTTTCTTTGCTGTTTCTTTTTTTTTTCTCTCCTTTCGTGGCTCTTCATCCAGACCTCCCACACACTGCCTGATGCCTAGACAGACAGCCTGATGCACCCTTTAGATAAATGCCCCAGTGTTGAGCTCAAAATACTGTGTGCCGGCTGGCTGGAAGGCAGGAAAGCTGGCTTTGGTGTTGTGCACCCCCGCCCCACCACCCACCCTACTGTACCCCAAAAGTTCCTCTGTTGACGACATAAAAAGGCCTCAAGGCATGGAGAGATGGGCACGAGAGCTTATAGTCGAGACGCGTAGGATGTGTGTGTTCGTAAGCATCTGTGTTTGTGAAGCTTAGAGCAGTGTGTGTGTATGTGTGTGTGGTGGTGGTGGGTGTAGGTTATAAGAGTGTGTGTCTTGAGTTTAGAGCAGATTGTGTTTGTGTGTGTGTGTGTGTTTGTGGTAGAGGTTAGAACAGAGCAGTATGTGTCTAGAGTTTCGAGGAGAGTAAGTGTGTGTGTGTGTTTGAGCTTGTGTTGTATGTGCGTGTTTCTTATGTGTGTGTGTGTGTGTTTCATAGTTCTTTTATGCTCCAAGGTTTGTTTTTCTCCTGCTAAATCACCTTGAGCCTTTTGTGCTGTGGGTGCCTTCAGGCAGGCAATAACCATGGCCAGGTGGAGAGGTGAATCGAAGCAAAGTCAGTCCGTCAGTCTGTGCCACCCAATCACCTGTGGAGGTGAGCCGAGGAGTGGCCCAGCTCCGACGCTGAATGATTTCATTTTCTGCGGGTCGTCGTCCAATTTCTGATCTCGTTAGCCCGTCGGCATGGCAGTTGTTGAACACAAAGAGTTCTCGGGAGGGGGAGACATAATTGAATCAGATGCACTCGGCCCGTCGTGGTGTAGTCCATAGCAACCTAGCAGACAGTGTGTGTGTCTGTGTGTGTGTGTGCTGTTCGATATGGCAGTTTGTCTCCTAACCCAAAAGCAGGTAGTTACATAATTCACCTCCTGCCTCCTTGTCTGGCAGAAACACGAATAACACAAATTCCAAATGACTTCTGTTATACATGTGCTGTCATGACAATAGTTACCATGGCAGTGACTGCAGATAAGGATCCCAACACCGATGCCACATCTGGCAGGATATGCAGAGCCAGAGATGAGACTGTGGTCTATGCACACCAATCTAACCAATAGCAATCACATGCAATTGTTGTGTTGTTTACATTTAATTGCTTGGGCAGCTTGTTTGTATCCATGGCTTGTCATGTCCCGTGATACAGTGGAAGCTGATTAGATTGCAAGAACTCATTAAGCTTACAACTTATTCCACTTGGGACCGCATAGTGCAGTTAGTTTGTTTGTGCAAGAGAGTTTGTGTTGTGGAGTAGGGAGAAGGTAGTGTGTGTGTGTGTTTATGTGCGGGGTCGGGGGTGTTTGTACAAGAGAGTTTGTGTTGTGGAGTAGGGAGAAAGTTTTTTAGTGTGTGTGTGTATGTGCGAGGTTGGGGGGTGTTTGTGCAAGAGACTGTGTTATGAAGTGGGGAGAAGGTTGTGTGTGTGTATGTGTGTTTTCAGATTTCACTGTAGAGATTCTACTGCATTTGTAAGGCATACAAAACAAACAGTCTTGTCCCTAACTAAATTGCACCATGGATCAAGGCAATTCTTGGCAGGCCAGCTATGAAAATGACTTGAACCACTGACATGGCAGCATTGACTGGGCTGTTTCAGATGCCTTAAATTGCCTGGTTGGAGGGAGGGGTATGGATTAATACAATTGCACAAGTCACTGATGCCTTAAACTGGATCCACTGCGATGGAATGAAAGGACATCCCTTCATTTAACCCCAATCTGATTTTATGTGCCATGGGTTTTCTCGCTGCCTTTCTGCAAACTGCATGTTTCATTGATTGGTGTGGGCCGATTGTTTACAATGGCACTGCTGGGATGGTTACAGATATAACATTATTAGAGTGGCTACAGATATATATAGAGTTTGTTTGTTATAATGCAAACATAGTGAGAATAAAACCCATTTCATTTCAAAAAGACAGTTACCCTATGATCGCCTCCTTTTAAATGTCTTCATTAAAGGAGGCTACTGTCCAAATGTGTCTGGAGCAAAATATATCTGATGAAAAGTGTAGTGGGACTAAAGGAAGGTTGAAAAGCCCTCAATGTAGACACACAGGCTGGGTGTTTAGCTGTGCAATTAAAGTCAAAATGGAGAGAAAACATTTCTAAAAGAAGCCCAGTTGTCTACAACTTAGCATCTTGGCTACCATGACCTGGATGAATGAGAATCTTCACAGGCGTCTCTTTTGCATGTACTTTAGAATGGAACCATCAGAGGTAGAATGACACAGATGGTGAGAGAGAAAGCTGCGAGTGCCTGGTACAACCGAGGAAAGGCTAATCTGGTGAGCCATGAAATAAGAGGACTTCAGAGATAAGAGACACAGCCTCGGCTGAGTGTCAGATCTTGTTGTGATTTATATGAATCTGTCTGGAGCTATTTAGCACACTACGTGTCTGCCTGTCTGCGTGCCTGCCTGCCTGCCTGCCATTCTTTCTTTTGACTGAAAAAAAAGCCTTTACAGCCCTTGTGAAGAGAGTGATGTCATCCATGCCTTTGACCAGCAGACCCACACTCACTCCCATATTCTTGATGAACTTAGTTGACACAGCTGTGCTTTCACAGCAGACGTGTTACCGCACTGGGAGAGGCTGAACAGAGATCTGCAGGACACATCCAGGATGCAGCCAGCCACCAACCATTCTATCATGTTTGCACATCCTTCCATGAATTCTGTTTTGTTGTTGTTGTTGTTGTTGTTTTTGTTTATTTGTTCAGACGGTTTGTGAAGATGATAATGGATCAGAATGGTGAAATTGAAATATTTCAGGGAGAGCAAAGGTAAGGGAGGATGTAGCCACCATTCAGTCATCTAGCCATCTCCACTCAATCAACTCCTGCATTTAAATGCTAATTTGTTTTCCTTGAGATTGGAGTTGGATTTCTGTGTTTTATGTGTTTTTTTCCCCCTATCTGTTAACCCCCCACCCTCATCGAGCCGAGAACATTTTATTTGCTGTCATGGAAACCAGGACAGCATGCCGTCTGAGACCGGTGCTCTCAGAATTGTTTTGAATACATTTTGTTTTCTCTCCATTTTGACTTTAATTGCACAGCTAAACACCCAGCCTGCGCGTCTGCATTGAGGGCTTTTCAACCTTCCTTTAGTCCCACTGCACTTTTCAGCAGATATATTTTGCTCCAGACACATTTGGATGGTAACCTCCTTTAATTCTAAGAAGCAGCCTGTGCAGCTGAAGTGTACCACCATTTAAAATCAAATCAATTGACGACAACGAAATAATAATTCACCGTCTGCATTAACAGCCCCTGCGGCTCATCTTTGTGATTTCTCTCAGTCATTCTAAGCCGCCCATCGTAAATCATATTCCTCTGTCCTCTAATTAGCCCCTTGGTCTGGTTACTATTTCATGTCCATTTTTAGCCCCAGAGACGCCTCTGCTCCACCTCCCTCTGGACTGCCGTAGGTCCTTCCTTTTGTGATGCTGGGCAGCTGCTGCCCTTGCTGCGTAGGGGATAGGAATAACATATGAACCTGAAAATTATGCCAAACGTGTAATTACCGTAATGGTAGCTGCAGCCCGGAGCCGGCCGCCGGTGGTCGAGGCACACCGCTGCCGCCGTTACTGCTGCCGTGTCCTGGAAATGGGGTTTGGTCAAAGTCTTTATTTCAGCTGATTGCAGGGTCCATGCAGCTAGGGGAGAAACGAATAAGGGGGAAAGAAATGACAGAGAGGGAGAGAGAGAGAGAGAAAGGTAGAAACTAAATCTGAATCCCAGCGTCTCCCCTGAGCCCTTAGCCCTGAAACCCTTAAAACCTCTCTCTACTGGCATGAATCAACTTCAGGATTGGCTGTCTTAGGATCAAAGTAGACAGTGTGAGTCAGCCAAAGTGTTTGTGTGTGTGTGTCTGTGCTGTGTGTCTGTTCCATCCTCACTCAGTCCATTGTTCTTGAGTGGCCTTATTGCAGTGGTACCTATAGTGCTAAGACTGCAAACTCATTCTGAGCTGAATGGTGAAACCACAGGCAGAGACACAAGATATAAAATGACCACAGAACAAAAGAGCTCAGCATCATAACTGACGTATCACTGACAGCACCTGCCGTGTGCTGGTGAGATAGAAAGGGTTGACCGCAGGCAGGCTTATAATGTTTGTATTCCTCTCTCTCTGTCATTATCTCATCTAAAGTACACCCTGACAGTCGCACACAAGCCAACATATAGCCATGTTTAAATCCACTCTCATTACCATATATAAGGTGCCATGAACGTTCACACTCCATTCTTACTGTGCATTCACACCAAGAGCTACCAAAGCTGTAAAATTTTGTGTTTGTTACTCATAAAAATCGCTGCTGTGTTCGCTCCTGCTGCTCTAATTGCTCATAACGTGCCCACTAACATTTACTTTACAGACAAAACACGTCATAACTAATTCGTATAAAGTCGAACAGTTTTTAACTTCTTTAAGGTTTGCACCAGATGCCCAAATTTTGTTTCTCGTCACTTTTGTTGCTCTTGTAAGTAGAAAGGTTAATTACTTTTGGTGATTTGAAAGCTTTAGTAGCTCTTAGTGTGAACACACAGTATTTATAATGTAGTCATGGATTCATGTCATGGATTAATGGACACTGACATCTGGGCCATTGTAATACCCACAAACAGTGCAGGTATAGCAACTGTCTTGGCAACCGGAGGGTTGCAGGTTCAATCCCATCTCCTCCTGACCTTGATAAAGTGTCCTTGAGCAGCAAGACACTGAACTCCAAACCGCTCACAGTGAACAGGTTGGTGTCTTGAATGGCAGTCTCCGCCACCTGTATGTGAATGCGAGGGTGAATGGGTGAATGTGAGGCAAACTGTAAAGCGTTTTGAGTGCTTGCAAGAGTGGAAAAGCGTTCTATAAATGCAGTCCAAATACCATTTACCAAAGGTCCCTGGAGTGACTATTTCCATGTGTTTCTGAGGCACAAAACTATCCCTCAAAGCACCAGAAAGGAAGTCTACCATTCTGCTAAAAGCCCATGGATGCTCTTGATTCCCGTACTACACCAGGTCTGTGTAGTTTCAGTGCACAGGCTGAATGGATAACCAGAGGACCATGTGGAGGAATCCTCCAAATGTGGCAAAGCTAAAGCACAGAATGGCAGATAACGGCATTATATTTAGCCAGAAAACAGGTAAAAGCAGCAAACTATAGTTATGTAACCCCCCAAAAAACAACACAATAGTTTTTAGCTGTGATTCTTTTCCCTTGAACAACACCATCTAATTCGTTTAGATACTCCACTGCTTTACACTGATGCACATCTGGAACACTTTGTATAGCACAAGATTACTGTCATGGGTAGAACAATCATGCTTTTCGGCTTTTAGACACATTGTGCTCTTCCTAAGTGCTAAATAGGTACCCAGTACTTGAAAATTGACAGGAAGGAGAATTCCTGCATTGTGCAACTTAAATTAGCATGGAGGCTTCTGAGGCAGCTGTATAAACATCTAGGGCTGGGTAAGAAAACTAGAATTTGATTGTTCAAAGAATTTGATTGTTCATCATTCAGTCTTGAGAATGTAAAACCTCTGAGAAAAATAATGTGCCTTTGAGTTGCACTATACACAGGTTCAAAGTGCACCTGAGAGACCTCTGTTGTTGTTTATGGTCAGTTTTGGTGGGCATCCTACTTCCTACTTCCTGTGTCCCCCACTTCCACCATCATCTCTCTGTCTGAGCACCGTTGGCATAGCCGAAGCTGTTGGCTCAGGGATCTCAATTTCCACTGATATTCAGCATGTCTGAAAAGATCATAAAGAAAGGTGAAAAGTGCAGTCAGCTCATTCACTCCACTGTTGGAACGCTGCCTAGAATGGCATCAATGTTACCATTCTCAAATCTTATATTCAACAACACACAGTCATGCTGACCCAGAAATCGACATCGTATTGAAATGTATACTATTGTACATTGGGGAAAACGTGCACACATACACACACACAGCAAACTTAGACTGTTCTTTAATCCCCTGCATCTCTCTCTTTCTCTCTCCCTCTCTCTCTCTGCCCCTCTCCCGTATACTGGAGAAATGTGGGAAAAAAATGAAAGAGACAAATAGAGGGATTGTGTATAACAGCCAACAGGGTGCTGCCTGTCTGATGAGCCCCCATCCGGGTGGCAGCAACCTTCACATCGTGACCTTGGTGCTCCTAGAGGCTCGCTCCACTCTGCACCGAACAACCATGACTAATGTGGTTTAGATTTCACTGCATCTAGTCCCTTTCGGCTCTGCGGCTGCTGCACAGCGAGCCCCACAGCAAGCCACCAGCGGCGTCTTAAATAGCTCCATGTTAATTAGAGCAAGCGACTTCCCGTAAGACGAGGTCCTACAGCTGTTTTAAGCACCGAGTGCTGTGTGTAGTGCGCGCACAGGCCGGGCCGGCCGGGCAGCTTGAGATTGGTAACCTTATGATTGAAAGGTTCGGTGTTTGCCCACTAAGCCCGCTGCATTGTAAATAGCACAGGCTTCACTAATTTGGAACCTGACACAACGCCAAGCGTGCGTCTCGCCTGAGCACATTGCACAGTGCTTTAATGTTGTCTGTGGTTTTAATAGGGGGATACTGCAAGGTTATGACCACCTGTTATACATGCCCATTGAAATCAGCATGCACCACACATACACACTCACACACATACACACAGATTGGTATGCATACACACAAGTGTGTGGCCTTGTAAACACATACACAGACACACACACACAAACAGAGACAAGCGCATGTTTGTAATGTGAGCCACTCAGTCAGGCGTTTGTGGCTAGCTGTGCGTCCTCGTTCATCCTCAACATGCAGTCAGGTCTATAAATGCACTGAGGTCACCGTCACTGACAACCCAGACGCGACTGAGGCCGCGTCGACAGGCCTGCGGCCGTGGCTGCACCGGGGCTTCGGGGAGCTGTTAGACAGCCGTGGCTCTGGGCCAGCCCTTTAGGCTGCCGTGGCTGACTGACGGATGACCGCTCCCTTCTGCACGTGCCCGTTTGGCATTTGATGTCTTAATGAATGTCTTTCTCTTTGGGTAGCAGGAGAGATCTCTCTCTCTCAGACAAGAGAGCAGATTTATCATCTGTCACGGAGGCTAAGGCTTAGGCTGGGGTTTCAGCATTAGCTTCTCAGCTCACTGCAAGAGAAGCCTCCCACAGCCTCCCTGTCTCCCTAGTTTTTGTCAACTTGTTTAGCCGCAGGGGAGCTAATTTCAAGACAACTGTCGTCAAAAAGAACTCGCTGGAAAGGAAATTTGAGCAGCAAACAGTTGACTAATGAAAGAGAAATACACTGAGCGCTCTTTCATCGCTCACCTCTTGTTCCCCCCCCCAATCCTTCCTTTATTACCCAAGGTAGTTAAACATGCCTGCGCGACGTGAGGCTTATTTTCATCTGATGTGTGTGGGTCGTTGGTACAAGCTCGTCGATGTCTGACACGAGGGGCTCTGATGAGCGCCGACGCTTGCTGATGTAACACGCTCTCGTGTTGTGAGACAAGCGCTCGCTCTTTTTTTTGGTCTCTTTTGGCACAATTCTGAGATTCTCATTCTGTGCCACCTGTTCCTTCAATGTGCTGTTCCTCATACTGACTGCCTCTTCAGTCACTTACCTGGAGGAAAGCTTAGGTAGATCCACATGAGATGGTAGTTCTCTGAAGAGACTCTCTAGTTGGCACTGCCAGCTGCCCATGGGTGATGGGCAGAACACTGACTACTACAGCCCAGTTATGCCAATGTTATTTATCTCAGCATGTAAAGTACAAACTAGAGTAACATAACAGAGCAGCCGTTTCTAACTCATATCAATAGCAACCTCAAAGCCACTGTTGTGCTTCCGTATCAGAGATTACTGCAGCCTTTGAAGGTCTGTATGTTTTAGCATCGACATGGGTCGGTCTGAGGGTTCCAGCAGCCCTCTGAGTGTCTCATACAGGGGCCAGATGTATTGACTGGATCAAAATGGATTTTACACCCCCCACACACACACACTTCACCCACCCTTCACCCAGAATAAAAAGCTCTTTTATTTCATAGCTTCCTAGATTGTGAAATGTCATCGGGAGGAGACTTCATGGCGTCAATTAGAAATGGCTTGCTTGAGGTAAGCCTGCATATGAGAGTAAGCACTTATTGATAGAGCGAGAGAAAAATCCCACACAGTGTAATTAAAACCCTGCTCAAGTCATCAGAGCCCCCCTTTTCTTCTCTCTGAGGACTGCCACACACATTAATAAACGCGCAGTCATGATAAAAGATTATTAGCTCCTCTTCGAGGGCCGATATTTTATGCCACTCTCATACACTGATTAGGTCTAGGAGAATAAGCGATATGAATGCAGCAGCACTTTGCTTTGTCAAAGATATTTTTCTTTTGCCGTTTTATGGAACTTTTTTGCTGTAAAATGTTTTGCTGAATGCTGTGGTTTAAATATAGCTAAACCACACTGATGACAAAGCAGCCAAGAACAAAGTGTTTCTTTGCATTGCTCTTATAAGACAACAAACAAAGGGAGAAAAATTAGGTGGAAATCTGCATGAAGCTGTTTCTTCAACTGCTATTTTAAACACCACACACAGGCATGCATTCATACGTGAACACACACACACACACACACACACACACACACATACTGTACACACACAAACACACACTGAAGTACTTTACATGGACATTTCCTATGCAGTTATATATTTTACAGAGCTCTGACCCAATGGCATGCATACGGTCTTCTTCCCAGACGTAGCCATCCGTATTCTAATGGAGGCAATGTACAGGCCTACTTCTCCATTATGCAAGAGTGGGTAATGTGGTTTGATTGTAAGGGCTCAAGCTTAGCTGTTCTTGAACTCATTGTCATACTCACACACACATACACACACACACTCATATGTGTGAGACTAATCTCTTAGACTGTGGCAGAAGTAATATAGACGTTGAAGTACGTGTCAAGAGCATTTGTGCAATTTTGCACACTTACACAATCACGGCATACAACATAATACCAGATGTGGATGTGAAACTAGACCTGCTGCTCGGAGATGTTTTACCGTCACATAATAATCACAGTCAATAACAAAGTTAATAACAAACTGACTTTACCTACGAATAATTTCACATTTATATATAATGTGCTTATTCTATGTGACTTTTTTAACATTTAATTTCAAATGCAAAATTATATTATAATTATATAATTATTCATATGTCACATACTCACATGTGAACAAAGATGCATCTGTAAACATTACAGTTGGATGCATATATTTTCTTGCCCATATGCAAGTGACAAGATGCTGAAGAAACTTCACGAGGAAATGTCTACTAGGTTAATGTATGCTGTTTCTTTTGCATATACATACAAGCACACACACACACACATACAAACTCACTCACATGTATGCACACACACATACAAACAAGCACATAAACTCACTCACTGTCATCCAAACATGCACACTCACACACATGCTCACACACAGACACACACGCATATGTAATGCAATCACAGACTTTCGAATGTCTACTGAAAATAAATCCACTCTCTCCCGCCTGGGCTCGTTACCTGAAGTACCTTCTTGCTTTCTGGAGGCCTGAAGCACAAGCATGGTGGAGTACAGTATCTAGCTGTGTTTATGGCAACCACTGTGGGGGAAGGAGAGAGAGAGAGGAATTGATTGTGAGTGGAGATCAAGAGAGAGTAAAAGAGCTTGCATGAAACATTGCTCATTTAAGGTCCCTCACTTGAACAGACCATCTCTCTCATTTATATATATATATATATATATGTAGCCTAGCAGTAGTTGTGGTTTGGCTGTCAGGCTATGTCTCTCTCTCTCTCTCTCAGTTCAGTTCAATTTAACAGTGCTTTATTGGCATGATAAATACAGTAAGACATTTGTATTGCCAAAGCAGTCATACAAAGTATAAGGGACACAGGAAGCCTAAGTAAGTGTCTATGTATAGACACATATAGTTGCCATACATTATATTCCAGTAGTAATTAGAACACAGAAACAAAAAGAGAGATGTGTACAGAGCAGTATAATTCTCTGTAGGTAGAACAAAACAATATAATTTGTATGTATGTTTCTCTAAATAAAATAAATTAATTAATTCTCTCTTTCTCTCTCTCTCTCTCTCACTCTCTGTCTGTCTACCTTGCTCTCTCTCTCACACACAAACACACACATGCACAAACATGCATGCAAATTTCACACATGCATGGGGAATCTGTTGTGTTCATGTTTGGCACCCAAAACCAATGAGGGATTTCCTCTGGCTTAGCTAATTAAAGTAACAACCCCTGACAACCTCTGCTCCAAAGATCCTCATGCTGTAAGATAAATGGATTACCGTGTGTGTGTTTTTGTATGTGTGCTGGTGTGTGTGTGTATATGAGAGAGAGGTTGAGAGGAAAGGAGAGAGAGGGAATCAGAGAGAGTGAAAGACTGTTTAAAGTAAAACGCTTTCGTTGTTTTGAAAACATTTTCTGACAGGTACATTAGATCAGATTGCATCCACCTGCATGTACTCAGTTGTGTAAATGTGTTTTTTTTTGTATACATGCGCGTATCTGTGTGTGTGTGTATGTGTTTGTGTGTATGTGTGCATTTGTTTGTATGTGTATTTGTTTGTGTGTGTGTGTGTGTGTGTGTGTGTGTGTGTGTGTGTGTGTGTGTGTGTGTGTGTGTGTGTTCTGAGGGCAGAGACTGGTCCCCAGCAGCAGGACATGAGTTCAGCAGGCCCCAGATCACCCCCTCGCAGATGCACTCAGACACACCTGCCACAGCAGCTAATGAGACACAGCTCCTGTTCTACACACACATACACACACACACACACACTCAATCTCTCTTTCTCTGCGTCTTTTTCTCTGTCACACACACTCACACACAAATGCACTCTCACATACAGACACACACACTTTTTTAAATATAGCATCTTGCTAACATGCACACATGCACAAACACACGCACAAACACACACTTGCACCTATTCTTGCGTGCCCTGTGTAAATGTGCACACATGTAGCCTGTTGCACACACTTATATGTTGCCTGCCATGTTCAGACACAAACAGAAATAGCTGTGGCATACACACACACACATAAACACACACACTCACACTCACACACACACACATATAGGCACACTTCACAGGCGAGAGCTGAGGGCAAGGCCTCATCGGCTCAGGTCGACATCAATCATCACCAGCTCCGGGTGGCCGCCATCCAATCAGCATCCGTCTGCCCGGGCAGAAGGCAGCGAGTTCTGCACGAAACAGACCAATAGGAGGCCACCTGCCTCCATCTGCTCCCCTGGTGAGAGAGCTGTCGCCTCGTGTTTGCTGGCTGTCAATTAGAACAAAACTCCAGGAATATCTGCCACCCCAGTCACATGTTCACACACCACACCTCACACACACCCACACACACACATGCACACAGATACACACACAGCTTCTCTCCAGCCACCCCAGACACATATGCACACACACACACACACACTCATATATGCACACAGACACATACACACACACTTCCATAGACACACACACACACACACTCATCGTTCCTGCAAAGGGATGATGTCATGGCAGATGAAGCCTCAGTGCGCATCATTTGACCTGTCATGGAATAGAGTGGCTGGGGGCCACTGGCCTATCAAGTGTTCAAGGACGAGGGGACTCCAAGGTCGGCCCTAATTATATTTAGCCTAAGCTAAGGCTTTGTTTAAGGATGTGAGTAAATCGAGCAGGTCCTTTTGCTTTGTTTTTTGTTTTTTTTTGTGGCTTGTGCCTCGATGGAGGCTGATTTAATGCATTGTTTGTTTCTGCACGACAACATAAGAATTCTTTGACTGAATAAGGAAACATCAAGGCTTAGGTTTCGAGGTGTAGTCCGCTGTGTTATGCACTGAGCGTTCTGCCTGGGAGTCCTCGTCTCTCTCCCTGTCTGACTCTAATAAATGATAGATGAGCCTCAATGTTTATCTATTAATTAACCACAGTCTTCTTCCAACTCCTTGTAGACTCTGTGATTGAGGAAAGCAGGTCTTGTCTGAATTGATGTTGGCTCTTGGTTCTTTTTTTCTTTTTTGTAGGGGGAAGGGAGGTTGTCTGTCAAGTTGACCCCTTATGGGATGACGGGAGTAATTCTTTAGCCATTGTATACATTAACGACAAGCCATGCGAAAGACAGAAGTCAAACTCAGTTAGACGATACCAGGGTTGTCAGTGCCTGGACGCTCGACGGTAGCACTGGGGGGCAAACTTATCCCTGTCTGACCTCCTCCTCTCTCTCCTTCTCTCTCTATCTCTCTTTGTCTGTGTCTCTCTCTCGCACGCTCTCTCTGTCTCTGCCTTGCTCCTGTTTACAGAGCAAGGCCAGAGAAACTACTACTTGACAGAGAAAGACAGAAAAAGATATGGAGATAAAGAAATCCAAGGAAAGTGTGTATGCATATTGGATTCAGGGAAGGTTTGAGGCGATGAATTTCTGTGTTTGTGAGTCTGTGTGTGTGTTTCTGTGTCTGTGTGCACGTCAGTCTGTGTGTGCGTGTGTGTCTGTGTGTGTATGTGAGAGAGAGGGAAAGAGAGAATAACCCTAAGGTATAGGCCGTGGTCTGACTGGAATGACTAATGACAGTGGCTTCAGGTGAGTGCAACAGCAGCAAAGGAGAGGAGAGAAGAGACTGAGGTGGAGAGGTGAAAGCCCGCTCAGAATGTGGAATGAACACTCTCTCACAAACAACATCATCGCTCGGAGCACTTCATATCTGCCAAACGCCACCGCATCACCAGACTTCTAATCATGCACCCACCCTCACACTGACACACACACACACACACACACACACACACTACAACAGTCACAACTGACTTACCCAGAGCCTTGACCATAATTGCTGGTATTGTACTGTCACTTTGTCCTCACGAGTGCACAATAGTCGGAACCCTTGCATTAACCCCTCTGTTTCATGATGACACCTCAACACATAGACCGTTAAATGCACTTCCTCTTCGGCAAAAAACCAATCAGCATTATGCACTAATTGGCTGGAGAAAGGGCTCTCCTAATCCCTGTCACGCAGACACATATTCCTTTTAATGAGGGAACCGCGCTCACAGAACTCATAGAGCCACATGCGCTTCCTCTGTGCCACTAATTTGTGTGTTTAGCATGGGCGATAAGAGTCCTTATTAGCATGGGCGATAAGAGCAGAAAGTCATTTTCTGTGGTTTTTCTTGAAAGCCCCTCCGCTGGCTCTATTGAAAGCGCCCTGGGATGCTCTCGGGCCTCACACTGTTCGGCTTCGCTCCGTGGAGTTGATTGGGGGTGAATAGCAGGCTGAAAAAGAGTGTGTCTGCAGTCGCCACGGCGCTCAGGCGAAGGCCTCTCACGGACGGATGTGTTTAGGTTCGAGCGGGACGTCGGGGGAGAGGCTTTGCTGCTCAAAAGAAAATGTGCTTTTCGAAGCGAAATGGTTTTTTTTCCTCAACAGGAAAAAATAGACTCCTTTACAGAATTTAGTGTGGAAAGAGATTTTTTCAAGCGTTTCAACATCCATCCTCCAAGTGTCTCCTCTCTTTCTCTCTCTCTCTCTCTTCCTCTCTCTCTTTCCCCTCTCTCTCTCTCTCTCTTTCTGTCTCTGTCTCAGACTCTGTGAGCAAAGAGGCTGCATTCAGTATTCATGGCGTATGCTAGTTGCAAGGTGGCTGCCAGTATGAAACATTCTGTCCGCCCCATCTACAGACACACTGGTCTATCTCCGCCTCTGCCATCTGACCATCAGATAATAGTTTCACCCCTCGGAAACAAAACTATGAGAGATGCCCCCACCCCCAAAAGCTTCCTGTGTAATCTGTATTCATAATCAGACAAAAGAAAAAAGAAAACACCTGGTTAAATTACAGTGTGAATAGATTTAAACCACCAAAGGCAAAAGCACAAAGACAGATCTCTTCTCTATTAAATTGAATTACAGTGTGAAACAGGATCAGAGCACTGATAAGGGTTATTCGTTTATTTTACGCTTTTTAACTTCGCTGTCGGAGTTTGTCCCTTCAAGACTCTCTGTAGTTAGTAATTATCTACCACTCATCACCACCCATAATGCCCTCTGTTGCTTTTTGGAAACCTCAAGGTAGATTTGTATTTTATCAGTCGCCGTGGCACAGACTCACAGTTGTAATAATGAAATTCTGTGTCTCTTTCAGCTGTGGTCCACACAGCATCCTCCTGATAGGGAGGATACGATTAAATTTCACAGATGCGTCTCTTTTTTTCATGGCCAAATTCCCTGCTCTAAAAGGGTTAGGAGGAGGTTAGGAGAGTAGGTGGGTAGGTGGGTAGGTGGGTGGATGAGCTGGTGTTTTGTGTTGCGAATGCAAAGTCTGCTGCTGTTGGCGTCACCTTGCTGAAGAAGAGATCTGGATTCAGCGTGTTCTCTGGCTCATAGCTCCCAGTGATGAAGTATGATCGTGTTGGTGGCAGTATCTTCTCTATCTGTCTCTGTGTGAGACAGCGGCCTGCGCTTCTGCGCCCTCCCCACCTCAGCCTATCATCCGTCAACACACCTCTCTCTCTCTCTCTTGCTCTCTCTCTCTCTTACTGCTGCCGAAAAATGTCAGCGAGCGTTTTGATGGAGGATGAGTGACGGCCTGGCAGCAAATGCCGTTTTTTCCCAGGGTGGGTCTCTCTCGTCAGCGACCGCTGCTCCGAGTCTGACAGCAAGCCATGCAGCACATCCCATCACAGCAACTCAATCTGATTAAGGCTCAGTGCTCAGAAAGGAGTAAGAAGAGGAGATGAGAAGAGAGGAGAGGAGAGGAGGGCCCGTAATGCACGGCTGCTCAGTGATAGCCACCATCTCCCAGCGTCTAAGGAAACGGCAGTTTGCCATTTTTTTTGTCACTGATGAGACACTAGCTGATACATCTGTTTACATCTGTTGGGTGTTGAGCATATGGGGGCTGCAAGAACAATATCAGATACTGCAGGAGGTAAAATAAAAGGCCTACCACATGTTAGTCCCAACCGTTCCATCAACCATCTGATTCTAATCATCATGACTTCATCACAGCAATCTATCATGACTTCTCAGCAAGGTAGATTGAAAGCAGTGCACAGGTAGAACCAGTACCACATGTTAAGACAAGCTGTCTAAAGAGAGGCATTTACTACATCTTTGCTTCCCTCCATAAACACAGCTATAAACTGATCAGTCAGGTGACTGTAGACTCTGTTGCCCTGTCACATAACATTTGGCCACAGTGAGGCCAAATGGCAGCATCGAAATGACCAAGATACGACGTCTTGCATTAGAATGTGAAGTACATTAGCGTACAGTGTTTTTGAGCGCATGTGAACACAAAAGGACAGATGCATCTGATTGCAATACACATTCCCTCCCCTACCCAGGGTAAAAACTGGTGATTTAGCCAGCATTTTCTGTGCTGATTTAA
>JAIFZK010000024.1:11420000-11447500 GCA_027481765.1 Tenualosa thibaudeaui
TTCCTCTCTTTTTCTCTTCTTTAGCCATCCCTCCCTCCCTCCTCATCTTTTTTCCTCCCCTCTGCCTTACTCACAGTTCTTCTCTCTCTCTCTCTCTCCTCCTCTCCTCCCCTGCCCGTGCCTCTTCTGCTCCTTTACCTGCCTATGCACCCCCATGTCCTTGTCCAAGTCAATGTCCTGTCCTGAATGATCTCCTCCACATGTCCCACTCCTCCTCCTCCTCCTCCCCATCTAGTTCTCTCATCCCCTTTTGTTCCCCGAGGAGAGAGAAGCTTCCTCCTCTCTGGGAAGAGCTTTAATTTAAAAGGACGCTGCACACAGGAGCTGTCATGTTTAGGAAAGGAGCCTACAGTACATCCAGACTGAGCCTGCCCTTCTCCTCCTCCTCCTCATCTTCATCCTCCTCTTCCGCTCCTCAACCTCTTCCACTGTGCTGCCATCTCACAGACACACTCCAGGGGGAAAGCCTCTCATCATCTCTGACACTCCAGTGGCACTTTAGAGTAATATCCTTCCAGCTGAAGCTCAACTGTGCCGTACAGCTTCAGACGGACCGGACAGATGAAAAAATAAGCTAGAGATGGAGAGAAGATCCAGAGCATTTGGAGAGGGGTGGGGGGTGGTGGGTCCCCAATCAATTTTTTTCCAATAGTTCACTGGCAGCGACTCCTGAGCCTCTCCACAGCTCATGTGAAGTGTGTGAGTGTGTGTGTGTGAGTGTGTGTGTGTGAGTGTGTGTGTGTGACTGTGTGTGTGTGTGTGCGTAGGTGTACGTGTAGGTGTGTGTGTGTGTGTATGTGTGTGTGCGTGTGTGTGTCTGTGTGCGCAAATGTGTGTGAGTGTGTGTGTTTGGGTTTTCCCTAAAGTCATTTGCTGCTCTTTCAGCAGCATCAGCACCTCCCATATACGCTCCCCCGTCTTTGAAGTTAAACATATATTTACCCAGGCTAATGCAGGTGGTTAGCATTTATATTACAAGTCTACACACACTGCCACAACACCGTGGGGAGAGACTCCCACTCCAAGGGACTCGTGTTTGTGTCTGTATTGAGGGCTGAGGTGTGTTGATGGGTGTGTGTGTGTGTGGGGTCAGGGGACTTGGATGAGGAAAAAACAAACTCTGTCTTTAAAGTAGTCTGGCTGTGTTTGTGTGCGTGTGTGTCTGTGTGAGCCACACTACTGTTTTGCTTTGATGGGCAACTCGCTCCTCACGTTCTGATGCACTCTCTGCAGGTAGCCAGGAGTGAGTGTGAGTGAGAGTGTGTGTGTGTGTGTGTGTGTGTGTGTGTGTGTGTGTGAGTGAGTAAGCGCACAAGCGTCACCAAGATGCCTAGTGAAGTCCTGGTGGGATGTATTTTTGGGGTTTTTTTGGTGGCCAGTGACGGTACCTTGCAACCGCTGCCTATCTGCCCACACCCCTGCTCCCACCACCACCATCACCATCACCACCTCTGCCAACACCAACCCCCCTCCACCGCTGCTCCAGCCCCCCCCTTCTCCTCTTCCTCTGTCTCCTCCATCTCCCCTCCTCTCCCTTCCACCTCACTGCCGACCCCCCACGTCTGTTCTGTGCCCAGCCAGCCGTAGAACAGCAGATAGCAGCCAGTAGACTGTGTGAGCAGACTGTGTGTGTGTGTGTGTGTGTGTGTGTGTGTGTGTGTGTCCATTGCTCAGTGTGTTTGTGTGTGTGACTATTTGAATATACTGTATGGTGCTGTGTGTGCGTGTGTGTGAATGTGTATGTGTGTGTGTGTTTGTGCGTGTGTGTATGTGTGTTGAAAAAAGTACAGCTCTCTGGGGAGACTCCACCATTGGAAACTCTGAACAAGTGGAATTATTTGTTTCTCTGTGTGTGGTTTCTGTACCACCTGCAGGTGCATGGTGTAATGTGTGTGTGTGTGTGTGTATACTTGCATGTATGCACATGTAGACCCATTAATACACAGATTGTTGCACAAGAGGACGTCACTGCAGATAGCTATCATGTCTGTGCTTGTTCTGACATTGTTCTGCATGGCTCTGCTCTTTGTCATTCTAATATATGCTCGCCTGGAAGCCATTGACACCTTTAGCCTTTCCTGACCTTTAACATAGAGGATTAACAGTGGCCTTTTCAGGGTATTTACAGAGAGGTATCTTAAGTCAATTACACTGATGGGATGAGGCAGACGCAGATTTGACCTCTTCCGCTAAGGTCAGAGTTCACATTTTGGGCACGCCGTGCCTTGGCACTGTCGTTTCTCGTGATCTTGTGGCTCCAGGAGTCTCAGAGCACAGCAGCCTTGTTTGTGCTCTCGTTCACACACTCTCTTGTTTGCCCGACATGAAAATTCTGGAATGAACCTAACCTGATGTCGGACTCACAACATCAGAGGGAAGAGGGAAATGTTTCTAAGCCTACCAATTTAGTAGGCATTGACTTTGAAATTATTGATCATATTGATAATGGACTAATTTAACTAATAATAAACCATGCTAGCAGTCAAAAGATATTTTGAATTATTTAGCAATGTTTTATAAATTGATAATATTTCAAGTGCAATACATTTCTTGCAGTTGTGCTTGCTTCTACTTTTTGCTATGTTTGATTTTACTATTGTTATCCTTTCTCAATGCTGATTAGCCTGCCATTCTGTTGGTTGAAGGAAATGTACCGTAAGCACAGTGCGAGTGACCAGACTGGTATCTCAGTGGGGTGAAAATGAGTCTGGTGGTTGCCAGGCTTGGATAAATCATGGGACTGAGCTGAAGTACTTTGTCTGGTTTGTAAGTTTGACAGCCAGAGAGCCGCATTGTTTTTCCTGCACCAATTGCAGAGTCATTGCCAAGCCTGGTGTCAGCCTGTCCTGAGATGAAAATGGACCATATACTGCCTCCTGAATGTAAAGTTGCCTTTGTTTACCTTGCCTTCTCCTCTTGTTGACATATTGGTGCTGCCATGGTGCCGTCAGTCATGAATGTTGTTGTTGATTTTTTAGTTGTTTGTTTGATGTTGTTTTTGTTTTTTTTTTGAGCGGACAGCTTTTTTTGTTTGGCATTTCACTGGAGATGGTGCCCATCTGGGCCTTCCTAGCCTCTCCCCACTCTTTGTGTATGCTTTTGTAATGCGCCATAAATTCAGCTGCTGAGGCAGTAATGGAAGACAAGGTCAACCATAAAGCAACCAGGGGTGGGTGCAAATTGGTATCCGCGCCACAGATCCCACACAAATATGTGAGTGATCGTTTTATTGTCGAATATAAAGAAAGAGTGCCAATGGGAGGGGAATGAGAGAGAGAGAGACAGAGGGAGAAAGAGAGAGCGAGAGAAAGGAAAAAGTGTAAGAGAAAAGAAGAGAAAAAAAATGGCTCATTTCAAGCATCGCTCGCGTGTTTTGTTTTTTTTTTTTTCTTTTCTTTCCTTTCCTTTCCTTCACCGCGGTCCTCCGGTCCTCCGCCTTGATTTTTGTTCACAGAGAAACAGAGAATATTAAACTAATGCAGAGTGAGATAACCCATACTGGAATATTTTAAGCTATGGAGCGAGAGAGAGAGAGAGAGAGTGGAGAAAAGAGGTGTATGGTGCTGTTGCTTTTTACATTAGAGATAATGCCTCCTGGAGAACAAAAGAGACAGCATGGAGCAGACTTGTAATGTGGTAGGCTAGAGAAAACATGAAACTATTTGTGCAACCCCTGTGCATAGCTGTGTGTGTGTGTGTGTGTGTGTGTGTGTGTGTGTGTGTGTGTGTGTGTGTGTGTGTGTGTGTGTGTGTGTGTGTGTGTGATAATCTGTAAGAGTGTGTGTGTTTGAGACAGAAAGTGAGAGAGATACAGGGTTTGTGCGGAGGGTGGGCTGGCTATGAAGAGATAAAAAATGGCAAAATTTATGCACTGGCGACTCTGGCATCTGCTTCCAATGCTTGTGCGATGCGAAAACGCCTTCGTCACGATTTAATAGATCTGATGAGGATCACAGACCTGCCTTTTTAATGAAGGCCAGTGCTCTTAATAAATCACTTCAGGATTTTCTAAATGTCACTCGTTCAGATCTCCTTTACCTCATAAGAAGCAGCCTCTCCAGGCTCACAATCCCTAGCACTGAGATGAGACATTCTGGGCCCTCATCCATACTTGATTGAATCAATGGACAGCGCAATTTTATGGATTTCTCTCCTCAACAGGCAGTCCAGCCTTCAATGCTCCAGTCAAAGGTCGTTATGACACCTCCATTTGCAAAAGAAAAAAGTGTCTTTTTGGATACGAGTGAAAGAGGCAGAAATCTCTTCTGTTTGCCTATTTATAGACGGTCGGTTCAGTCAGCTATCGAGCCATGCTGTCGACTGCCCAGGCCTCAAGGGGGAGAACATGAAAGAACGAATCTGCAGGGTGGAATTCATGCCACAGATGCATTAAAGATGACACAGAATTATTATTACTACGTGTGAGTTAGGCTTTATGTGTACCCTCCTCACACTAGAATAAAAAGAGAAAGACTAATTGGAGATTGGAGGAGAAAGAGAGATTGGGGTGGGGGGTGCAGTATATATATATATATATATATTTTTTTTTTTCTTTTCTTTCCGCTACTTCATAGCCTCTGGCAAAAATCGTGTCCAGGCAACAGTAGCAGCTTTCCATGACCTTCTGCCACAGCACCGCTCCTGGCCTTGAAGAAGCAACTGCTCCCATTTATATTCTGCTAAAAGGCACAATCCCCAGTAGGTGTGCAAGGGCCAAACCAGTGTGTGTGTGTGTGTGTGTGTGTGTGTGTGTGTGTGTGTGTGTGTGTGAGTATGTTTGTGTATGCGTGTGTGTGTGTAGTTTGGGAGAGGACGCGACAGAAGGCTGTTAGCTGTGTTGACATGCAAAGTCACCCAGTAAAACAAATTCTTCAGCGTCTTGAGAGACAATGGCAATCCGGAAATGGTTGAGTATATCCACACACCCTACTGTTATTCAGTGGCCTTGGCATTGTTTGAAATGTAAATGTGTGCCTCTTTAAAACTGAAAAAACAACAACAACTCAACAACAAAATATTTTGAGACGAGCTGCAGCTAGAGGCTGCTGGTAAGCGGCCGCTTACGCCTTTATGTGTGTATTTGTGTGGTAAACAAATGTACCAGTCTCGGGGTAAACAGGAAACTCAGCGGTGCGTGGAGCTTCGCACACAGACCGCACAGTGACAGGACCCTACGCAGCCTTGCTGCTGTGCACCACGGCAGGCTGTCAGCGCCGGTACAGCCCGCGATCGTAAATCTGGCAGCAGTAGCAGCAGCACATATTTCTGTAGGTGCATCAGCCAGTTTGCTTTAACATTTGTTTTTTTTGAAATGGCAGATACAAAAAAAGGTCTTTTGGCTAGAGGGATGTGTGGATGTGTGTGTGTGTGTGTGTGTGTGTGTGTATGTATGATGGGATGGGTACTCCAGTGGCTTGGATAGATGTGGGGAGCTGTGACTGTGTGTGGTTCTTGCAGGCAGAAGTGGGTAACGTGCTTGTAGCATTTAGCATTTGCTACCCAGAGCCCCAGTTCTCAGTGTGGATGCTAATTCTGTGTGCACAGCGAGGGGCGTGTAGCCTTTGAGGAAATTCGGGGCTTGGATCATCCTCGCAGTGGCATTCTAAAACACCTGTCCCTGGCAATGAGTGTACACACACACACATACACACACACACACACACACACACACACACACCTGGACATAGTTTGATTAATGCTTTATGAGGTGCTGGTAGTTCTCCTGGAACAATGTCACTGCGCTCCAAACCCCCCACCTCCTCCTCCTCCTTCTTCTTCCTAATACCCCCCCCCCCAGTTTTCCCCTGTGTGCTAGCCCTCCTGCTCAACTCTACCTGTTGCTCCCCATGTCTCTAACCATCCCAACCCACCCCTCCTCCCTCCTGCATTCTCTCTCTCTATCTATCTATCTATCTATCTCTCCCTTCCTCCCCTTTTTGTCAGTCAGTCTCGTGGGTCCAGGAACTGTGCTGCAAAATCACCCTTCTTTTCTTCAGCTGCCTATCCTTGGACATGTGGGTATTGTTTGTGCTAATGAAATGAGCACATGTTCCCTCTCTCTCCCTCAGTGCTTCCCTGCTGGCGCTGTTTTATTGACAGGAGTACAGAGCACTACAGGGAGAAATAATCCCTGTGTGTGTGTGTGTTTGTGTGCACGTGTGTGTGCGCACATGTGTTTTTGTATGTGTGTGTGTGTGTGTGTGTGTGTGTGTATGTGTGTGTTTGTGTGCGTTTGTGTGTGTGCACACATGTGTTTGTGTGTGTGTGTATGTGTGTGTATGCGTGTGTGTGTTTGTGTGAATGTGTGTATGTGCGTGAGCGTGTGTGTATGTGCGCATGTGTGTGTGTGTGGCTGCCTCACCTTTTTATTGTATTTTTTCCTCATCTATTTTATGCTTGTACTGTTTGTAAGTGTTGGTTGTACATTTATTTCTATGTGTATATTCCTGTGTATTTGTATACATTTACATTAGTTTATGTTACATTTTATGTAGGAATGTATGTTTGTGTGTACATTTTATATGTATGTGTGAATTTACGCTCACATGTATAGAGAACAAGCAGGCACTCAACCTTGTCTCACCTTATTTAATTCACTGGTAGCCACACTACAGTGGTCTGTTAAAGCCAAATGGTCTGCTATACTGGACTGAATTAACCCACTATAACCTGCTTCAACCCTGATGCCTGGGAGCAAGCTTGGCGCAGCCAGATGCGCCAACCAGTGACAATGACAACCACAAATCAGCACCATCGTCCACGCCTGTAAGAGCAACTGTTCTATCTCCATCTCCCAGCATGCTGTCTCAGTTCCATCTGCAGCCAGTGGAAAATGCCTAGGGCCGCTAAAAGCTCTTCAACTCTTTGGTCCTTCAGCGCAGTGGTGAGCCGGTATCAAACTCGCCTATTCTCAACAGCGCTGAAAGGGTCATAATTATGGGGTCTGTGCCCTCCTTGTAATCAAGCTGCTTCACAGCTCCAATAGGTCTTGCTGGCTGCCAGCACCGTGTCTGGTCTCTCTCCCCACTAGCTTGTGCTAATTATGTGCTGGTTGACTGTGGCTAATGAACGTCAGCACAGTCCCTCTACACTTCGTCTGACCCCCATCACCTCCGCCAGTTACGCCAAGCCTGTTTTTTTCCCCTCCATTTTTCCTCTCCTGTACCCTCTGACTCTGCAAAAGAGTGTGGCATGCAGACAGAGAGGAAAGTTCACAAGTTAATAATGGGTGAGGTAGCCTCTGGGCATTTGCTGTTCCACTTCTGTTTGTTATGGTACAATACCTTGAGAAAGGGCAATGCCGTCAGCCGCAGACCAGACCAGAGAGCAGTGTAATAGAGGTGCCATGTTCTCTCCGGCTCCACAGACTCCCACAAACACTTTTGTTGGGTCACACAGATACACTAACACAATGACAGACATGGAGGCAGACATGCACGCCCACACACACACACACACTATATATATGTACACACAAAAAGACCCATTGCAAGAACATTTACATCCCATTATAAATGTGTGGGCATAGGATAGTTATCAGATAACAGGTTTCATTCCTCTGGGATGAATTTCCACAAGATTTGGAAAAGAATTTGTGAGTTCAGGTGCTGATTTTGGATAAAAAGGCCTGGCTCACAATGTCTGTTGGTTCAATGTGGTTTAGGTCAGTGCTGTGTGGGGGAGTCAAAGTTCTCACCAACCTTAACCATGTCTTCACTGAATGCAAACAGAATAACAACATGCTTGACTCTGTACCCCTGTGGCTGTAGTAGGTCTGACTAAAATGCATGCAATGCACATACGGTGCACACACACACACACACACACACACACACACACACACACACACACACACACACACACACACACACACATTTTATCCATGTAGTGTACATACATTACACTCCTACATATGTTAATGTATTGTCCACTGGTCATTAGAGGAAAATATTTCCCGAGAGGATGAACAGGTCTTGATACATCCTAAATGGAAATATATTTTCCTATAATAAGCGGCGGACAATACATTATCCCTATATTATACAGCTTCGTGCCAAAACGACGACAGAAAACTTCACACAAACGTCTTTAAAATTTAATTTGTTACCGTTCCGTGGCTTCTGCAGATAAACAAATAGTTCACAACACATCTTGAACTTGAAATATTCTTTAGAACGCAGCTGATCTTTCACTTTCAGCAAAGTTCCATTGTGATAAGTGAATGATCTCTACTCGCGGAATGATATGCAGATGTGAATCTGAAGCAAAAAACCTATTGCCATTGACAGCGGTCATTATACTTTCACAGAGGTCATTATACAGAAATAACTAACCTCCGAATGTTGAGAAGGCCCATTCAAAGTGAATGGAACCTCCCGCAGCATTCTGGAGAGGCTTTTAATAAAGTAATGTATAGTATACTTAATCACACTAAGACCATTTACAGATTTACTGTTGACTAAATGGTTATGATCATGATTAAGGTTAGGGTAGGGTGCTGGTCTTGGTAAGGGTGATGTTCAGTGAACTATTAGACAGACTGAGCGTGACTTTGCACAAACTATTTGCAATCTCTGTAGGCGGACTATTCAAATGAAGTGTGACCATATACTTGTATATGCATGCAAGCATGTGCACACATATGCAAAAGTGCAAACAAACACATGCACACACACACACACACACACACACACACACACACACACACAAAGACTCACGTACAAACTGAAAGCTCTCTGATACAGATATATTGTGTGCAGAGACACATATGCTCACACACGCGCACACGCACATACACACACACACACACACACACACAAAAACACACAAACATATAGACGCACACAGACACACACACACACACACACACACACACACACACACATGCAGATAGACACAGAGGCAGACACACACATTCACACACAAATTGAGCAGCACACCATGGTCACGTCCGCGGCTGCCAAGCACAAGAGGTGGCTTGTTATTCTGAGCTTCGCATCTAATTGATTACTGATGCTGTTTGTGAAGCCCCATGCCATTGGTGCAATGGTGCAACCGGAGGAATGAAAGCTGAAGCACTGTGTATGTGTGTTTGTGTGTGTGTGTGTGTGTGTATGTGTGTGTGTATGTGTGTGTGTTGTGGATAGCAGCAAAGGGTTCCAGCGGCAGTGTTTCGTGGGTGAGGCAACAAAAACAAAGCCAAAAGCTCAGTGTTCACTTTTCCCCTTTCAGCTATTGTGTTTTCGGGCCTCAACAACACATCTCCCAGACAGCCTCCTCAGCGACAGGCAGGGTTTGGAGAGAGGGGAGGATGGGTGTTGGGGAGCCCCCTGTGTCAAAGCACATTTGGCCATATCTGATCACCGCCCCCTCAGCGAAAAGTCAGTCATGGCAGGCATGGCAGCGTGTCTTTGAGAAAGAAAAGAAAAGGCCTAGCATGATCAAACCGTCTGTCCGGGCTCATGTTCAGAATGCTCTGTTGTCACAACTGATGCACAATCAAGGGGTACAGCTGTCTCTTTGTGTGTGTGGTGTGTATATGTGTGTGTGTGTGTGTGTGTGTGTGTGTGCATAAGTGTGTTTGAGTGTGTGTGACTGTTTTAAACCCATCCAGATGAGGACGTTGTATGGCTATTGTTCTTCTCTCTGCGGGGTCTCGTGTCCTTGGGCAGCACTTCCTTGTGTTGTTCTTGTCGCCAGGAAGCAACAATGATGTTCTCTGTTCCTGGTGTAGGGTGGTTTGCCAGGAGCAATGTCCATTTGCTGGAGAACATCCACCCCTCTTTATCTGTCCTTCTTGTGCTGTTGCTCTTTTTCTCTCATTCTCTCTCGCTCACTGCTCCTCCAAGCGCGACTCAGGAGGAGTATAACAGACACATTACCATCTGTCTGACCAGGATGACAGAGTCAAGGAAAGGCAAGGGGCCGGTGGTGTACAGTATATATCCAACCTCCTGCTGCACACAGGCTGCAAGGCCTGCTGAGGTTGATGTCCTTTTGTTGCACTCGAAACCTAGCAGCATGGAGCACCTTTCTGAGCCGAAGAATTATGTGTGTGTGTGGAGATCTGAGATCTGCGCGTGCGTGTATGTGTGTGTGTGTGTGGAGATCTGCGCGTGCGTGTATGTGTGTGTGTGTGTGGAGATCTGCGCGTGCGTGTATGTGTGTGTGTGTGTGGAGATCTGCGCGTGCGTGTATGTGTGTGTGTGTGTGTAGAGATCTGCGCGTGCGTGTATGTGTGTGTGTCTGCATGTGTGTTTCCATTCTCACTACAGTGCAAGTGCGGTTATGTCCTCTATGCTGATTAGAATTGTCCTCTGTGGATGTTTGCTGCCAGGATGGGAAATATATTTTACTCTCGTGTTCTCTCTCTCTCTCTGTCAGCCTCTCTCTGTCTCTCTGAGGGCAGTAGCCTGGTTGGTCAGGGTTTCTATCGCCCGTAATGGAGCGCTGTTGGTATCTGAAACATCATGGACCTCTTGCAGCGAGAGTAACTGACAGTGACACGCAGCTCCCACAGGCCTCACCTCTGTATGCATGTGGAGCCTCAGCCCCTGCTCCTCAGGTGGTTCCCCCAGGTCCTAGTGGCAGATGTGTTCATGTCTCCAGCACAAGGACCCGTGTTGTCTCATTGTATGTCGCATGTCCTATGCTGACAATCTGTTTCAAAAGAGAAGGAAGATTTTTTTACGATTGTAGAGGATAAGGAAGAGAAGACGGGCGTGGGTGAAGGTGTGTGTATGTGGGGGGGGGGGGGGGGGGTGCTGTCAGACAAGCACCAATCAGATTTGCCTTACAGTTTGGGATGTTTCACTCTGAATGGTTTGCCATCACAGGGTTGCTGGGGGCTATCCGCACAGATAACAATATTAATCTCTCCAGACAGCAGGAGGAGAGGATATCTACTGGCAATAGACAAAGGACACAAGGACCTTGCCTAGTCTAAATATATGTTGTGAAACTGGTATATATACTATCCAGCCCCTGGTTCCACATCAGCATGCATGTAGATTCTGTAGGGGGTTTTGTTATCGTGTAACCAAGGGAAACACACATAACCCTTCCTCCACCCTTTAAACTGTCACGCCACATTCTGTATACAAGATGGTGCAGGACTTATCACCAACATAGATGCATGAAATGACAAGCCCAAATGGAGTTCTTTTTTCTACACCATAAATCATACCCCGTTGGTCTGATATTATCATGGAACACAGGCAACAAATGATACGAGCAGGGGGATCAGATGCTGTGCCAATGCATCAAGGGAGAAATTTTAATTTGTGTTGTTTGTGTTTTTGTCACATCACATTGCATGGCAAACCTTGCCCACAAGCTGTTTTTATTTGCGGTGTTCTTTCCTCAGTATGACCATTTTAAAGACATAAAACAATTACAGATGCTGATTTGAATACCTCCTCTGCTTTTGTCCAAATAATGATATGCTATTTCGTGACTTGTCATCGCCGAAAACGTGTTGACATTTTTCCAGAATGCGATGGAAAATTCACGAGAGAGCGCTTAATTACTCTGAGAGAAACCAGCAGGTCCTCTGAACCTGTGTTTGATGAAGCTTTTCAAAAACATCCTGAAAAAAACGAAAAGTACAGAAAAGAAAGAAATATCATTTTGCTGTGCAACACCTTCATGTCTTGTTGCACTAAGCAATCGGAGCCCTGCTGTCATCTGTCTACTGTTGGAGCCAATCCCTGTGATGGTAGTACTGTGCCACATCTGGCCTGCAAAGTTTGGAAGGAAGGAGGAACACGTCAGCGTCTGAGGTGCCACCAAAGGTACATGACAATACATAGGAACAGGTGCCTGCTGGTGGGACAAGAGGTTGCTGCTAGGCCTTTAACACAGAGAGGACCAAACAGCACAGAGAGGAAGGTGGAGGATGGACGGGTGGAGATGGTGGTGCTGGAGGTGATGGTGGTAGTATGGTGTCCCTGCATAGTCTCTCTCTCTCTCTCTCTCTCTCTCTCCCCCTCACAGGGAGTGATTCAGTGTTCTTTTGTTATTGTGCAGTGAGGACATACAGGCTTGCATAAGCAGAATAGTAAGCAAGTCAAATGGTTCATCAGGGAGTAGGGAGTAAGTGTGAGGGGTGGGGGGGTGTTGAGGGGGTAGGAGGACGTTGAGGGGGTAGGGGTGGGGGGTGGATGGGTGTTGAGGGTGTAGGGGAGAGGTTGGTGTGTGTCTGAGGCTGAGCAATGGGAGCCAAAACAGGCCTCATGTGCGGGCGGCGATGCTGGAGTAAAACACAGGACCAGCACGCCGTACACTGCAGGCTCTGGCACCGAGCCCACAGGCCAGTCCTGACCAGCCGGTCTTACACACACACACACACACACACACACACACACACACACAGACACATACTCACTCTCAGAACACATGCACACACCACCGCAAACAGCACTTGACCTCTATATGCTTTGAGAGTGTCCTCACAGACTTCCAAATGACAGACAGTACATTAACACACTGACACACACAACACACCCCCCCACACACACATACAGTGACACACATTCAAAGGAGCTACATCCATCCATAGATACATTCATATACAAGTACATTCACAAAAAATATATACACAACACACATAGAGATAAGTTAGTTTGAGCCAAGCATGGTGGAGAGAGACAGGCGCACCTGTCACAGGCACTCAGGTCAGTTATGGAACAGGACAATCCCAGAGGCTACAGCCCTCTCCCTCCGCTCCCTTCGTTCTCTTTCCACCCTCTCCCATCACCTTCCCCTTCCCTCCTCTCCGCTCCTCTCCGCTCCTCTCCGCTCCACTCTGCTGCCTCTGCCTCAGGCTGTCTCTGCTCTGGGTCATCCCTGCGGTGCAGCAACACGAGTCTCATGGACCCAACCACCCCCCCACACACACACACACACACACACCCCAACATACACACCACACATACACCCCACTCACCACCCCTATCTCAGTGTCCTTTGCATGCAAAACACAGAACAGCACATTACTCTCTCTCTCTCTCTCTCTCTCGACTATCTCTATTTTTTTTTCTCTCTCTTTTCTCTCTGTGGAAAGTGGTGAAAATTGAAAAGTTTAGGATAGGTGCATTGACTGAAATGTTCTTCAACTAGTCTCTCATTTACTTCCTCTTTATGATACGGGTATCTTTTGGGAGGCGATGACTTTGAAGAGATTTTCAAGTAGTTCATGTAGTTTTTCAATCCTTTTCTGTGGAATTGTTAATGACCTGACCCTTTGATTCAATCTATCGATGGAACACCGCATAGACAATATTACCAATGTCGCCTGCATGAAGAAGGGTTGAGTAAAGAAAAAACAAACGTTTGTCTAAATTATAGTGTTTTCTCCTCTGCGGAAAGCTCACCTGTTTGTTCAAAAGCTCTCTGCAGGGAAATCATTGCATTGATGCAGAACAGAAGCACAATTGGAAATGTAATTGAGAGTGTTATGCCTATGTTATGCTATTCATGTTGCAAGCCCATTGGCTGGACTGAGAAACCATAGCAGGAACCAACAGAGAGGGGATTTGGGAAGTGATATCAATAATATCTAATCCCAAAGTTGCCACCATTTTGTTTCAGTGGTCCTTACTCTTGAGTTATACTTTTTTTATGCATTTTAGTCTCCTAACAGGATCGATCCAATCTGTGCTCTTTATTTGCAGATTAGACCTTAGTCACAAATCACTGGTTGATCTGTTGGTCTGAGTGGATGGCGTCAAGGGAAATGAAGCAGCAGAGCGAGTCGTCTGTGTTCGGTCAGGGCCCCGTAAAACGCCACGACTGAGGTGACGGATGGTGAAATAAGCGCCATTGATCGGCCATCTCCAGGATCACCATTGTCTACCATGTCCAATGAATTCTTCTCTAACTCCCCACACGGACTGCTATTGACTCGTCGGTAAAGAGGCCCAGTGCTCTGACCACACTGGCATTTACAGGGAGCATCGATCTGCGTTATCCCAAATACACATGCTCAGATGAGAGGGGTAATGACCTCCATCTGGGAGCGGCAGACAGAGGATGCCGAAGGGGAGGCCACGGTGCCAAGGGAGACAAAGAAGCAGACGAGAGATTGCACACACACAAACACACACACGCACACACAAACACACACACACATACACACACACACACACACAAACACACACACACATACACACACACACACACACAAACACACACACAAACACACACACGCACACACAAACACACACACACATACACACACACACACGCACACAACATGATTGCTTTAAAATTGCATTGGAAGCCTGGCTTCCCCTTAAAGAAGCACATCAGTAAAATGTGCATTTCTGGGTCAATATCACTTGTTACTGTTGGCTCAACATAATACATTTTTAGAAGACCAATATCTGTCAGCATAGCTGTGTGATTTGTATTTGTATCAATGTCAGACTACATTGTCTTTAAACTTGCCTTAGTTTAATCCAACAGGGTATAGCCTGCAAGTTCTGTCCCTTGATAATGATTGACTGAACTGTGATTGATGACATTGTTAGACCCAGTGTAACCTGACACATTGACCAGATTTGGTTCTGTGTTACTCCACCATACAAAAGTTACAGTTGCTGTGTCTGTGTGTTACTTGACAACCATTTAGCTAAAATAATATAGAAATATATTCTTATTTTTAATTATCATTTATGAATGATTTGTTACATTTCTTGTTGCCAACCGTGCCAGGTCTATGTGTTAACTTTTAGAAAAGTAATATGCTCCATGGGTCTGTAGCTTTCCCTCATTTTAGACCTCATTGGCTTGGTGACAACATGCCATTTTCCAACACAAACCTTCAGTAATTAACAGCTTTTTCAATAAAATAGTTTATGGTCATTCAAACACTTAGATGCTGCCAAGTTCATTGGTTTGTCCCTCTGGCAATGGCAGTGCAGTGCATGTTGTACCATGAAAGTGGGCCTTTGGAACCAGGACACAACATGACATGGAGGCCTTCTTTAACTGCTGTTAGATAATCAACAGCTGCGCATCACCCACCACTGACTGACCCACACATACAAAGCACATACACCCACCTAAAAAACAACAACACAATAAACAATATTGCATTTTTACATATTTGCATCCACCATTATGCAAATATATGTACATAAATCAATCCTTATATACCCATGCCCCAACACTCTCGTTCATATATATTTAAAACACACACCATATATATTAATAAACTCTCCCCCTCCACACACACACACACATTCCCTGATACTAAAGGCTTATCAGTGTGACTCTGCAACCTTCCTTTGCTGTCATGTAATCCTGCAGACAGATGCTGCGTGAGCAGGAGAGTCCAGTCGTGATTAAACTTGGAGCAACAAGCCATGACATTGCTGTATGATGGCTTCGCTCCTGCGGCACTTATCTTTGCCAGCCTGGCTTTGCTTAACTGGTCCAACAAATGAGAGAAAGAGGGGAGAAGAGAAAGGAGAAGCGTGAGTGTGATCTGCTACCACCACCACCACCACCGTCTCTGTCTCCTGACATCAAGGCGCGGGCCGGGCCGCGTGTTGTTGCTCGCTCTGAAAGGCGAAAGGCTCTGTCGCGAAGCGAGGTGAGAATGCTAATCAGCGTCGGCAGCTGACGCCTGTTTAATTGCACTAACCTGCTTTGTTGAACCGTGAGGACTCCAATGAAAATATCTTGGCTGGCACACTATGCACCCCCCCTTCCCCTCACTTCCACCCTCACTCTCTCTCTCTCCCTCCCGCTTTTCTTTTCTCTCACGGTGCCAACCATTTTCTCAGTCTCAACTCCCTCTTTTTTTCTTCCACTTCCTTCTCTCTTTCTCTCCACCTGTCCTCCACCTTTCTCTGTGACTATTTTTACCACTCTAATGAGGTCCAGTCAGGGTGGGCCACAGAGCTGGACTGGGCTACGCAAATGCATTATGGGAAATGTGCAGAAGTTCTGGTTCACTGCGAGGGTGGAAATTGGGGGTGGAGGGTTTGGGGAAGGAGGTCCCAATGGAGCTTCCCAAAGCATTTGTATGGAGGGGCGGAGGGGCGGTGGGGGGGCATGTTTCCTTGCCCATCAGTCTTCTCCATCAGTCATATGGGGTCGAGTCAGCTGGGGTAGAGGTACAGGTGGGTCGACTTGGATGGCTCCTTCGAGGCGGGTCAGGATGGTGAGAGGGATGATTGACAGGCGAGTCATAAATAGAGCTGCCCTACTCTCTGATGACTGTGACAACACGGAGGAAGAGGAGCTGGAGAACGAAACCCTGCAAGGCTCAGAGGAGCACAGGTGTAATGGTGTTCAGCAGATTCATCACCGCAAGAGCCTCCAGAGGCTCAAACCCAGGGATGAGGACAAGCATAACAGGAATGCCATTTAGTATAGGCTTAGGTCAAGATCGCCTTTAGTACAATTTCCAAGAGTGTGATTGAACTGGCAATGAAAAGACTTTGACAGAAAGTGGAATAGTGAATAAATCCTAAAAATAATAATTACATGAATTGCATTTTTAATTTCCTGGAATGAATAAAGTATGTACTGGGTGTACGTATGTATGTATGCATGTCTGTATGTATGTATGTATGTATGTATGTCTATTTTCCTACAACCCATAAATCCCATGAAGACATAAACTCATAAAGAACAACTCGTGCTATATGAAAAAAACAAGTTCATAAATATATTATTTATATAAAATGTGAAAGAAATGTTAAAAGAATGCACAGAATAGTCTTCTTCTGTTATGCATGATCATACACGATTGTCATTATTGGACACGCCTTGGGATCAATTACTCCAACAGGTAAAACAACAGCTTCATGTAGCATCCAGTGTGTAATTTGTTTTATTCTAAAATACATTTTCCTCAACATTATGTGTCCATTTATGTGTGCACTCAGCCTAGAATGGATTTCCCTAGCCTCCACAGAATTTAAACTCCATATTCCTCCTGTGGTCCTGGGAGCTTGAGTCCTGCGATGTCACACTTTCATTTTGGCTTCTGCCTTTTCAAACGTTTCCAAAGATGTTCAATGGGGTTGAAGTCTGGAGGCTGAGGGGGGAGATAGCCCCTTTCACAGAACTCTCACTTAAAGTGCTGGGGAAGAGGATTCATTTCACCAGCAGGACAATAACCCCCAAAGTACCAAAGCTTCACTAGGCCTATTTTGAACCCCCCCTGAGAAAAAGTGTGGATTTTTCTCTCTACAGTCACTCGCCAGACTCCCAAACCCCAAAAAACATCTTTGGGAATAGGAACATTTGACAAGACACGTAGTGACACCCTCTGGGGTGTTTTAAAAGTGAGCTTTAAGAATGCGGCATTTTCCATCTCCACAAAGATGCAGAGTCAACAGAAAAACAAGTGAAAAGTACAGCCAGTTTTAGTTTTCAGGGTGAAAATCTGATCTTGTTGGAGGGGGGGGGGGGTCTTTCCCCTTTCACCTAATGGTTCAGCATCGTCTACAAATGTGCAGTAGCTGAAGCTTCTGATTAAAACAGCATTGTAGAAATCATTAGCTCACTTGTCATGATGAAAGCCATGCAGAAACAAAACAAATCCAATCACCACAGCATTCAGGGTACAGTCGATTTCACTCATTACGTAATTGAGTAATGATAACCTTTGCATGAATGCAGTTATTATGCAGAAGTTATGATTATGTCTCATGAGGAAATGCTGAGCAGAGCTCGCCACCCCCCCTCCCAGTTCCTCTTTTCTTACAGGTCAATGTGAATGGCTTGCTGGAGATGCATCGATATTGACAGATGTGTGAGGGGAAGCACTGGCGTCAGACAGATGACATCCTCTCAGCGGCCCCAGGGTCAAGGTCAGTGGCAGGGCAGTGATGGGAAACGCGCAGTGGGTCTTCAATCTCGCACTTTCGGTGAATGCCGCAATAAATCAGCCGCCTCCGAGGTTCCCCGGGAGAAGCGTGGCAGAGTTATGGCCGCCAAACAACCATCCCCATGCAGAGCGCTCTCAATGAGGTCTCCATGACGATTCCCCCACCACACTCTCTATCATTCTTTTTCTCTCTCCATTCTTTCCTTCTCTATTCTTCTTCTCTTCTCTCTCTACACTAACCTAGGCCTATCCTTGTGAGAGTTACAGTCAAACACCTCTCAAAAGAGGTGGTCTTTCTCAGTGGTTTAGAGGTCTGCATGTACTTTATGTGTTTTATGTGTAGATATCTATATTTACATTTATATATGCTGTAGGTCTGTAGATATGTACATATGTAGTATGTGCCAGAATGTGTTTGTGAGTGTGTGTGTGTGATAAGCTTTTCAAACAACCAGAGCTTTCCAAAAAGTCATCACCATGGAGGTTCATGTTGTTCATGTTGTTGTTCATGGAGGTTCAATGTTGTGTACAGACATTAAAATGGATATCCTCTGGAGACATCAATGCTGGCATCTAGTTACCCAGACCAATAACACTTCCAGAGCAAGCAAGGAAAACGCATACAGACACACACCTCATGCTGTTTTTAGTGATGAGCTACAGGCCTTCTTTTGTGAACCCTCTTTAATAGCCATTACAAATAGGACACTCAAGTCATGTACAAATGAATCAGGTCAGTATATTTGTCTCGGCCAATCCTAATATGGTGCTGGGTTTAGTCACCGAATATCCAGCTGGAAGCACAATCCAGGCGGATAGGGGCTGCAAATCCATCTGGCTGAAGTCCAGTTCTGTTCACATACCTGAGAGTAGCTGTCACCACATCATGGTCCCCTTTTATACACGATACTGATACTGTACTAAAGGGCTGGCTTTGGGTGGGATGTGGTGGGGTGTTTTGAGCCCTTCATCTGACATACACTCCATCTCTTCCAACGCAAGGATCTGCCTACTTATGTCCAAATGAGAGACAGCTAGTTCCTTTTTGGAGGAAGTCAAAGGAATGTGATGCCAATGTTGAACAAATGATCACTCAACATTCCCTCGCTCTATGTGTCTGTTTTTGAAGAGAGTACTGCATATAGAGAGAGTGACGCTGGAGGTGCTGTCCCATGGGTTGTGCATATGCCAGTTCCCTCCATCCATCTGTGCTTGTCTGCCTGCCTGAGACTGAATTCCTCCCCTCCCACTGAACGCCTGTGGCTCTAAGCTTCCCAGGGGGCACATTTGTAGGGCGGACAATTTGCACATCGCACATCATCTCCCTATGGCAGCATGTGTCACTGATTCCCTTCTCTTCCAAAAACCTCTTCCTCCATCTCTCTCTCTCTCTCTCTCTTTCCCACTGCAAGGCATGGGTTCTGCCCCTGGCGATGATTCAACCCTTCTCTTCTTCTCCTCCTCTACCAACAGATGTGGCTTGCCGTGGAACCGCGATGTATGGAATCACAGGCAATGACTCAACAGCAGCCTATGGGCTTCATTCTCACCAATGGCATTTCCTATGACTCGTGTATGAGTTGGCTGAGCGTTCAGTATCCAACATGTGGACTCCCACTTTCTCTCTTTCTCTATTGGACTAACAGTCAACTGAATTTGGTTGATGATGTGGCATCAATGCTGTGGAGCGAGGACGCCTGTCTCCTCCCATTTCAATACGTTTAACATTTACTGTGCTGTGGAATTCACTTAGACCTTAATAAGGGTTCTTTGGAGAGAGCAAGCACGTCAACATTCAATTACGACGATCATTTACTTATAGCTGCAAAGGCGTAAGAGTGCGCTCCTAATGCATTTTAGCCCACTCAGACTGAGGTTGAGTGAGCTGTACTAGCAGACCTGAGAGGTTGGGTTGGAAGATGCATTGCCGTCTGAGTCAGACCAAACAGCAGGTAAAGCGTGAAAACAGCAGCGAGAGATAAAAAAGGTTTCGGAGAGTGGGTATGAGTCTGTTCGAGAAGCAATGCTTTCAGTTACGGTCTTTCGCTCATCGTGAAACACGCCACTTCTTCTCACTACATTTGTGCTTGACTGCGTTTCTCTGTCTCTCTATCTCTCTCTATCTCGCTTTTTTCGTGCGTCCGTGGCACTTTCAGCCATCCGATAAGAGGTGCTTAGCTGAGGACATGAGTGGCCTATCAGAATCGGTCTGCTTGCTGTTGTTTGACTGTAGCTCCTTGTAGTTGAGAAACAGGAGAACTGAAGCTGAGCTGCTTGGGCCTTCCTCCCTATGTGGGAGAGAGAGAGAGAAAGCATTGCTCCGGGGCACACATCCCCTGCTCGCATGCCCAAGCGCAGGGTCTCACAGACCTATTGTTCTTCAGCAGAGTTATGCCATCCACAAAAGAGAGAGGGGGGAGAGGAAAAAAAATCCCTCGTCGGTGTCTACACAATGCAAGCTCGGTCCATTAACTCCACGTCGGCCCAAGTATGCGATGAGCGACGTTTCGCATTTCAGCGCTCGGAGGCGGAAACCGGCGCAGGACAAGCGCCTCGTTCCCTCTTTTATTCATCAAAGCCACTCGACCTCGATCTCCACGAGGCTTGTGAATTATGGAAAGCATCGGCTGAGCAGCAGCTGTTTCAACTTTAATGACGCCTCGCGTCAGGGCGCACTGCAAGCAGCAAACACGGCGGCCCATGAGCCTCCGCCCGAGTAACACTGATCCATGTTTCCCAAACACCATTCTGACATCTGCCTCTGGAATTCCGGCGAGGCAGGTGAACATGTGTGTGTATTACCATGGTGTGAAAAGTGAACGTGTGTGCATTCCCATGGTAACCAAGTGCTCCTGTCACACGACGTAAGGCGAAACTGAACGAGGAATACTTCTTATGTGAAGTACAATTTTAAACCAAGATCGGTCTTGTGTCTCATGTCGGTTGATTACTTTCTGCTTATGGTGGAAGTCGTGTGCTTCTCTCTCTCTCTCTCTCACACACACACACACACAGTTGAAACCATATGCTACCATCATACATTTTCCCACTTTAATATAAAGCTCACACATTCAACAAAACACACCACAATACAGCCTCAACCGTTGCTTCTGCTGAATGGATCAAAACCTGATTAGCAAGGAGGCCAGACGCATATTGAAATGAACAGGCCTGAGGCAATAAAGCAAACCGAGTACTCTCAGCCTGTACTCATCTTGTAATTAAGCAGCATTGGCTTTCAGATGGTTTTCTGTTTTGTCAGAGAATATTCAAAAGAAACACGTGAAAGGATAACACGAGCAACAGCCAGCTCCCAGGGTTACTTCCAGATGTAATGTCCCCCCGTGGCCACAGGGGGGCTCTAAACACTCTATCTCAGCAGCTCGCCCTCCTCTCTCCTCATCTCAAGCCTCTGCCAACCAACCAACCCCTCTCTCTCTCCGCGCTCCTTCCCAGTCGCTGAGCCACAAAGGCTACTGTCGGTATTCGGCAGTGGCACCTCGCTGCTTCAGCGTGAAGATGGTAGGCAGTCTATGTGGCCGTAAGTTGGCTCGGCGATCACGGTCTGCTTTAATAGCGGCACTTACTGTGCTACTGATCCAGACACTTATTGTATGGAACTTCAGTAGCCTGGACACGGGGGAAGACAGGGAAGACGGCGGTAACGGCAGAGAGAAGCGAGACCGAATCGGTATCAACAAAGCCTACAGCGAGTATCCGAAAAGCGGTTTCCAGCGAAGACATCCTCAGCCACCACTGGGAAAGGCGGCCGTTCGGCATAAGCAGCAACCGGTAAGACAGCCTTGGTCTTCGAGAGGGATAGCTTCGCTTTGCCGTTCAGTTTTTACCAGACGAAATTATTTTATTCTGGTGGTGATAACGGGCCCGTTGTGGTTTATCGAGGGTTGCTGCCAGGATTTGACTAGCCGATATCTTACCACCCTGTTTTTGATGCATTCTACAAGCAATTTCAGCCCACGACTAGGCAACGAACATATTTCATGCCAATGAATGAATTAAAATCTGCGCAGTTCACAAACCAATGGTTGTTTACTCGTTGAGGCGCACAGCTTGCCACATTATGAACGCAACGCGTTATCCCTCTGTTCTCTTTGCGCTACAATGTATGGGCTCCCGGTTACTTTGTTGCATCGTGTTGGATGTGGTCATTTACAACTCATCCGTTAACATTCGCTGCAATGTGCGTAACGTTACAAGCATTCACATTTCCATAGGGCTGACATTGTATGTCATAGACCGGTCATAGCTTATAATATTTGAAATGAACGTGCGAACCCCGATATATTCCCTGCCTAAGGGGTATCGGCGGAGCCAGTTGATGTGTCTGGTCTTGACTAATTTCGTCTAGTTGCGTTGTCGCCTATTCGCATTTACATTGGAAGTTCACCGTATCATTAGACATCTACAGACGGTAATTATCGCATTAGTCATCTAATTAAATTAGGCAAAATGCAAGCTGTAACGTTGCCAGCCCTTCATGCGAGCAGTCACTCGAATTTAAATGGATGATTTAAAGCTATATAAATGCGAACAGCGCTGTTGATACAGACTAATTTCATGAGTGAGGCACATCTGATAAAACCTCGCGGAGAGCAGCTCGGATCACCGTAGGCTAAATGCATGTAGACTGAAGTGAAACGATTTATCTTCCACGTAACCACAACGATTCCACCGAAGGACTTTTTCCAAACTGTCCCCGTATTGCCAACCCCCTTAAAAGTGTTAGGGTTAAACAGTTTTATGCTCGCAGAAAATGTTATTGTCACAAGGCAACTGTGAGTCGTACTTAGACTACAAGACCTCAATGACTTTACCTAGTAGGCAACCACTAATGTTTAGCCTACTACAAACCTTATACAGTAAAAATGTGTTATGCGAAAATGACACTTGCCCTTTTAGTAAATATAAAAGTGTAACAAATTATGTCATTTCTGATGAGGCAGTCGTCAGCACAAATTTTAATTTAGTAAAATGACAATTTCAATTTGTTTTATTTTGTTTTGTTGTAAAGTTTTTTTTAGCTGTTAATGAAAGATTAAGCACATTAAACCCACCAGTGCCACACAAACCATATGACAAAGTCAATAGAAGAAGTAAGGGTTTGGTTTTTTTTAGAAGCCATGAATTAATTTCTTTATTTGGCTGCTCTCATCATCCCTGACTGACAGCACAAGACATTCATTTCTCCTTTGGTGCTTTGGAAGCTCCAAAATGAGACCACAGTCTTATATAGTTTTCTGCGGTGGCACGTAAATGACATTTTTTGCCGTACATCCTCTAATTTTCCTCTGTCCTGAATTGGATGTGCTCTAACAAGTGCTTCTAGCGTGTTCTGTAATTAGCACGATGTGTATATTAAACGGAGATTAGTAGGGGATGATTGGAGGTCCTGCATTTAGATCCACTGACCTAATATTCTGTCCCTGTTAATGCTGATTTGGAATGTAAATGTTTGTCGTGGTCGCCCTAACCGGCATGTTTAGACACACACCCAAACCCTAACTGCCCGACAGTTGTGTGCTGTTTGTAAACCTTACCATTATAGTGCACTTTGAGCAATCAGTGAGTCTAATATTTAGCTCCAGTTAGTTGTAAATTGAAGAGTCCAGTTTCATGGATGATCTTGGTAAACTAAATAGTTTTTGTTTCATTCTCTTAATCCGTAGACTGGATATAAGCATGTAAAGTAAAGTTAGGCAATTGAAAAGAAGCCATATTATATAGATATAGTATCATATAGATCCCCAGACATTTCTGAGAAAATATTTATTTTTTTATTTTGTGTGTGTGTGTGGGAGACCTGGCATGTAACTTTCACATTTGCTCAGATGGAGTTTGGAGTGTGTGTGTGTGTGTGTGTGTAGAGTTACCTCCCTTGTATGGCGTCCCTGTGTGGGCAAGCAGGAGGCAGCAGGAGCAACCCTGACACTGTGTCCTCCGGTACATTATTGACCTCCCTGCCTGAACAGGCTTGTGATCGACTGTAATGCACAGAGAGAATCAGAGGGAGGGAGAGATAGAGAGAGATCTTCCCTACTCAACCCTCTCACAGGGGACGATATTCTGCAGTACATCTACGATAGAGAGATAAAGACCAAAGTGAGAGGAGGAGCAGGAGTAACTTGAGAGAAAGACAAGGAGAGCAGGATGAGAGGGGGGGGGGGGTGGTAGAGAGAGAGCAAGTGTGAAAGACAGTAGAGAAAAAGAAAGACAGGAAGAGCCCAGAGAGGCAGAGAGGGGAATGCGAGACACGTAGAAAAAGACAGATATTCTCTCCTCCCATCTGCGCTCTTCCTTTGCTCTCTCTCTCTCTCTCTCTGTCTCTTTTTATTGTTTTTACTGTCTCTGTGGGTTGTTCGCTCTGGCAAACAGGATTGGCATCAGATGAGAGAGGAAGCCGGTAGCGATCTGATTGTTTCAACTTTTCTTTTTTTAAGTCTCTGGCTCCTGTGTGCATCTCTTTTTTAACCCATCTCCGCTGGCATGAGTGACTGATGCTACCAGGAGAGCGCCTGAGCAGCCCTGGGGCCTTTCGTTCATTCACTTGCTTGTTCGCTTGTTCAGTCTTTCATTTGCTCGATGGTTTGTTTGTTCTCTCGCTCGTCTTTCAGCAGCAGGCCCCTGACGGACTGCCTGACGCAACCGGAGACAGCCAGAGGGTAAACAGAGCAGCTCGCAGAGTGGCTGATGACACACTTGGGGTCAAAGGCCACCAGTGGGGTCAGACAGCACGGCTAGACAAATCTGTACAGTACAGAGAGAGAAAGAGAGAGATACAGATGGAGCAAGGTGCTGAAAGAGCTCCATGTTAAAGCAACAATACTTTGAAGACAGAGCAACTGAGGCCGAAACGGTTGGTGATGCTTTAGTGCCAGAGGATAAAGCTGATGTGTGATACAACAGCAGAAGGTAAATCATGAGAAATGATCCACTCTGACTTCAGCTAGTATCTGTAATCATCTTACAGGTTTTCTCTGTCAGCGCTCTGTGAGTCTGTGTGCCTGTGTGTAATATGTGTTGCACAAGCCACTGGACACCTTAATTTCTCTCAGGATAAATAATCTATCTATCTATCTATCATTACAGTTGTAGCAAGATCTGGACAGGGAGAGTTTTGAATGCAAACTATAGCAGGGTTGCATGTAGTAGGCCTACCTTCCTAAAATCATACATGTTTAGTTTCACTGTTATTCACGAACAGTTTCAGTTCAACGCAGCTTTCACCCCTCCTACACCTCACCTCACCTCCCCTCAAATCACAGTCATTTGGATGAAGGCTGCGGAGATGGAGATACAGGCCATGAATTAAAAAAAGAATCACTCCACTTTTATCAGGGACAATTACTGTACCATTGAAGTAGTTCAGTTCAGGTTCAGTTTGCCAAACAGAACAGATTGCTTTCATCAGGGTTGTTGTGGACACACTTCATCCTAACAATATCTCATCCTAAATTCTTCTTTTTGGCTGAAAAACAGCGGCATTTTTTTCCCGTTACCTGTGTTCTCCAAAGTGTGTAGACAGTTGCAGACCTTCTCTCCTTTTCCCTTGTTTTTCTTTTCTTTCTCTCTCTTTGCCTGCACTCTTTTTTGGACCTGTGTGTGTGTGTGGCTGCAGACCTTTGTGCTCCCATTTAGAACTTGTCACGGAAGAGAGGAGAGAACCTGCCACTGATGCTCTGTGTGAATAGGGATTTAGGAGGAGGAGTAGCATCCTGTGACAAACGGACAATATCTTCTCTCTTCCTCTTTCTCTCTTTCTTCCCCTCCTCTCTCTCCCCTTCTGTCTTCTTCCCCCCTCCTCTCTCTCTCTCTCTGTCAGCCAAGTGGGGTAATTACTCATGTACCACAGTGTCCCCCTGTAGCGTGTGTTTGTACTTTCTTTTATTCTTTTGCCTCCTTCCAAGTTCGTAGTTTCTAGTGAAACTTCTGAGAACCCTGTGAAAATGTGGAAGTGGGGAGACGTACCACTGGTATTTCCGTGCTTGAATTTAGTTCTGTTGTGGGAAGATAAGAATCGAGAAGAATTAAACACAGACACGTCATAGAAGTTGAGAATAGACACACCATGCAGATGACTGGATTGCCCCTTTTTTTCTGAATGTCCTTTACCTCCCGTTTGAAGGGGGATAATTTCTGTGAATGAATAGCTTTTTGTGTCACGTTGAGAGGAAATTTTCTAATGGCCTCTAAACAGCCGAGATAGCGCTGCTCGCAGGAGTGAACATTTTGACCACCAGAGGCACTTAAGGGGACCGTAATTGAGTTCCCCTGAATGCATGTTTCCACTTGCTGTGATTGAGATACAGAATTACTGCCAGCAGAGAAGCCAGTCGAGATGTGTAAGGTATTTGAAACAGTGTGAATGTGTGTTTGGGACTGTGTGTGTGTGTGTGTGTGTGTGTCTGTGCGCATCTGTGTTTCTGTGTGTGCATGTGTTAGAGTGTTTGTGTGTTAGCATTTTTGTGTGTGTGTGTGTGCGTTTGTTTGTGTGTGTGTGTTTCAGGCTCCCCTGGTGCTAATAGACCAGTGAAGCTGGTGGTTGATTCCTCTAGGCAGAGGCATTTGTCACCCAGGTGAGCCACATGTTTTCCAACATGCTTTGGTGCTGCAAGGACTATTTCCTCTTTATGCATATATATATATATGTGTGTGTGTGTGTGTGTGTGTGTGTGTGTGTGTGTGTGTGTACATCCTCTCATTATCACAAGCTAGACGGTGCTGCAGGTTGTTACAGTGCCATTGCTTGCCACTCTGTGATCTGATATGACTCTCCTCACAGAACCCCTCTCCTTTTCCTGGCCAGCTTAGGTTACCGTGGTAAACATGATACATGACCTCATCATTATGGGATGCCACACGCGTGCATGGCTCTATTTGGGTTGCTGTGCAAGTGTGTGTATGTATGTGTGTGTGTGTGTGTGTGTGTGAGAAAGAGAAAGGACTGACAATTTCATTTATTTCCATGGTGAAAAATGGGGTAATGTTTGGGCAGGTGGTTAGGCTTATGCATTTTTGTTTATTAGTAGCCTTTTAGTGTGTTTGTGTGTGTGTGTGTGTGTGTTTATGCATGTGATAAGAGAATGAGTTTGAAAAAGCAATACCATCTGTTTGTCTCGTTGGCTTTCTTTGTGGTCTCTGTGTGTCTTTGTGTTTGTGTCTATGTGTGTGTGTGTGTTTGTGTGACTGTGTGTGTGTGTGTATGTATGCGTGTGTGTGTCTAACTCCACTTGAGTTGAGTGCTGGTTGGAGACAAAGAAAAAATGAGTAGCGACTATGTTGAGTGGTTGTGTTGTGTGTGTGGGTGTTTTGTGTGTGTGTGTGTTTGTATTTGTGTCATCACTCTCTCCCATTCTCCTCAGCATCTGTCTGTCTGTGTGTGTGTCTGCCATTCACTCTTAACTGCCTCTGTATATTTAAAGTCTTCCCTATCTGTCGGTCTGTCTGACTGTCATGTTGTCTGTCAGTCTGTTCATTTTATTTTTTTTATTGGTAGGTCTTCTTGGTAGGAATTTCTATCCCTGGCCATGCCCATCAGTGTTTGCTGACATTGTGTGTGTGAGAGAGAGATTGCATTCATCTACAATCTTTCATGAGAATTCTCACTATCCTGCATGCTGTGCTGAATCACAGC
>JAIFZK010000024.1:11452500-11475000 GCA_027481765.1 Tenualosa thibaudeaui
TCCTTTGAATGAATACCACTGCATTGTACAAGCATCACCACGCAGCGCTGGACCAGCTGGGTGGGGGGACGGGGGGAGAGGGACCCAATTAAAGATGTGTGGAAGGGGGCACTCGTCCAAGGCTCTGCCCCAGCAGCAGGGTGTCACTGGGGGATTCCCACTCACGTCTGCTCCCTGTGACAGAGTCAAGATGTGGGAGATGTAGGCCCGCACACACACACACATACACACACGTGTGTACATACACACACAGTATACTCTTACAGTCATTGCACTTCCATGCCCCCTTAGACACACACACACACACACACACACACACACACACACACACACACACTCCATCTTCAATCTAGGCAAACAGGGATTGCTCGAATATCACAAGGTGGTGTGAATTCCCTTTGAGGCTCCAAATGTCCTTTTTAGCCCTTCAGCCTGGTGCAGTTAACGCCCCCCCCCCCCCCGACGCATACACACACACACACACACCCCTCATGCTGATCCCCATCCAACACCCACCCCACCCCACCCTAGCAAGCCCTGCTATATGCAAACTTGGCCAGCGATTTAATCAGCTAGTTCCCAATGGACCAGTGTCAGTTAGCGCTCTACTACTGGGTGCCTTTCTGAGTAGAATACATGTGTGTATGTGTGTGTGTGTGTGTGTAAGTAAATGGGGTGTGAATATGGCGCTTTGTGTGTGTGTGTGTCTGTAAGTGAATAGGTGTGAATATGGAGCTCTGTGTGTGTTTGTACTTTTGTATGTGTGTTTCTCTCTGTGCATGGGGGGAAACAGCTGCCTCAAAGCCTCATCATCAGTGTTAACGAGTCTTTCTGTGTGTGTGTGTGTGTGTGTGTGTGTGTCTAAGGGGGTGCTGTAGGTGAGCATGTGGGAAAGGGTGAGGGTGAGATGACGGATTGCCGTGGCAACAAGACCTGGCTTGAGCGGGTGGAATGTCCTTGACGGTGGGGGACACTCCGCATTCGGGTGCAGGTGCGCCTCTCGCTAACGTGACCTCAGAATGCTGGGAAGGGTGACCCTTCTCTAGTCAGCGCCTCTCGATCAGAACGCTGCGGAACGCTTGGGAGTAGTGTGTGTGTGTGTATGTGTATGTATGTATGTGTGTGTGTGTGAAGGGGATAGAGGGGACATTTCTATTAACGATCTACAGCCTGATGACATTCAAGGAGTAATTGGTGCAATCTGCTCCTAGTTTTTCATTTCTATTGCACTCGTTCTCTCTCTCTTTCTCTCTCTCTCTCTCTCTCTCACACACACACTTTCTCTCTCCTCCCTGCATCTGTTTTTTTTTTGCTCCCTAAATCCGGCATCTACTCAAATCCCTGGCGTAATCCGCTGCAATCCCGCGGGTTTGGAGGCTACTTTGCACCAGCGCTGATGTGTCTTCATTAAGTGTTCATTGGGGATATTGCTGAACACACACACACACACACATTTAAATGCCCACTCCAAGCCTGTGGCCAGGTGAATCATCTACCCAATGAAAAGCTTGTCTTTCCTCCCCCACTCCAGATCACATGGCTCGGCTCCATCTCGCTGTAAGCGCAGAAACATTGAGACAAGATGAGAGAGATTCATAGTTCTAGATCTAGAACATTCTAGATCATTCCACACAAAGAGTATTAGATCATTCCACACAAACATCAACACATGAAAGCATTCAGAGGGAGGCTATACTCTCAAGCACATGTGCATATGTGCATTCACTGACACACGTTTACATATAGACACATAGTACACACACACAGACACACACACACAGAGATACACATGCATATGCAGAGTATGATGCAAATGCTGTCACATACACACACACACACACACACACCATTTTCCACACATGCACACGGAGGTGGTCCTGTGATCTTTAAGATATTCTCTCAAAAAATGTTTTAGGCATGTTTTAAACAATGCTGTCACACAACACACACACACACACACGCACGCACGCGCGTGCACACAAACTTACGCTCACACACACACATACTCCTGTGATCTTTGAGATGTTCTCCTCTCAGAGATCTCCTTCTCTTTCTTCTCCAGCTGTAATGTTCTCCCCCTCCTTCCCTTCACCGCCAGCTAAAACTAGGTGCTGGGTGACGACTCCAAAGGCTGTTATCATCACAGACACTGTCATTTACTGTCATCTACATATTTTCTCATCTCTTTTATTATCCCACAGCACACACACACACACACAGACGCATACACACACACACACACACACACATATTACATATTTTCTCATCTCTTTCATTATCCCATCTCTCCCCTCTTGTCGTTTGCACATAAGAACCACTGTCATTTTTAAACCCCCCCCTTCCTCCCCCCCCCCCCCACACACACACACATACACACACACACACAGATAAACACAGAGCAGACACATACACACACACACACACAGACACACAGATAAACACAGAGCACACACATACACACACACAATGCACACAAATACACCTATAACACATACACAAAGTGCCCCTCTCTCCTGTCTTTCACACACACAATGATGGACATACATATGCAGGGACAAGTGCTGTCTCTTTCTCTCTCTCTCTCTGTCTCACACACACAAGCATACACATACACACACACACATACATCACACACACACATACACACACATACATGTGCACACCTAGTCATATGCAGATAAATATCATATATGTTTTCAACAGGTCATTACCATATGGACTCTTACACATACAAACAGACACACACTTTACACATGTGCACATGGAGGTGGTCCTGTGATCTTTAAGATATTCTCTCAAAAAATGTTTTTGGTGTGTTTGAAACAATGCACACAACACACACACATGCACACAAACATGCGCTCGCACACACTCAACACACACGCACACACACACTGTGCCCCTCCTTCCTTGGCCATTCTGGTCTTTCACTGCGATGTAAGCACTTTTCCTGAAAGCCCTAACTAGCGGTTAGCTGTTACCATGGCGTTACGAGGCGCTGGCGGTGGCTGGCGGCTTGTTAAAGCGCGGTCGGTGCCGGAGTCTCCGCCCACACGCCTTGGCACTCGGCAAGGGCCAAGCTGGGAGCACGTTGCCAGCTGTGCATCAGTCTGCCTGGGCACATTTCTGCTGAGCCAAGGAGAGTGTCTCTTCTGGTGCGGAGAGAGGCCCACCCTACCAGGGCCCACCAACGCCCCGCACAGGAAGCGAGGGACTGGCTGGAAGTGCTGTCAATCAATTGCAGTGATCCCTCCCCAGCCTAGGCCGTCTAGCCTTTATAGGTTCCTGCTAAAGCATTTCCTCTAAGCTAGCCACAGTAGTTAGCGTAATTAGAGCCTAAAGCCCTCTGTCTTTAATGCACAGCTCCCAACCAGACTCACTTCCTTTGTGTGTGTGTGTGTGTGGGGGGGGGTGTGTGGATGTGTGCCTGCTTGTGTGTATGTGTCTATTCATAATTGTGTGTGTGTACATGGGTATGTGTTTGTATGATTTGTTTAATGGTGTGTGTGTGTACAGTAGAGAGGGCAGGCAGGTTGGCTGCTTGTGGACACAGCAGAGAGGATTTAGGCTTCTGATGAATAGGAGTGCACTGGATAACTGATCCCACTGGGGCCTACAGGCCTCTGCTGCAGACACTGACCTGGCAGAAGGACACAGCCCCAGAGAGCTAGTGATGCCCCACACACACTCTCTCTCTCACACACACACAATCTTTGTCTCTCTTTCTCTCTCGCTTCCTCACTTCCTCACTCTCTCTCCCTCTCCCTCTCTCATACACATACACACATACACACCAAGCCCCGCTCACAGGCTTTTTCATTTTTCTTCACTCTTTCTCACACACTCTTTCTGTTTTTTTTACTGTCATAAATAGTGCAGGAAGCCAGCTGTGTGTCCTTAGTTTGCTACTCTGCGTCTGTCTGTTCCTCATCTTCCATACTCACACACACACACAGACACAGTCTTGTTTGCATGAGACACACACACACAGAAATACACAAGCCCACATGCATACAAACCCCATTTGTATGGGCATACACTGTGAGACATAATCATAGCGTTGATTGGATAATTCTCTCTTCTCCGCTGTGCGGCCCAGCAGCCGAGCAAGAGCTTGAGTCAGATTGATGGCGTCACACGCATCACATGAGCAGTCACGAGTGGGCCCACCGTTCAACCCGCCCCCTTCTGAACGCCGCAGGAAGCCCCCCGCTCTTAGACGCTTCGCTCACTGAGCGTCCGTTAGTGTTTGATTTAAGCACAAGTAGTAAAAATCTTAAGTAGCACTGTCCCTGACCCCAAACACTCAGCCACCCAACTTAAATGGTACTGCCATTTTTAGTAAGAGAGAGAGAGAGAAGAGAAAGAGAGAGAAAGAGCAAGAGAGAGAGAGTGGTGGAGACAGGCTTAGAATAGGGTAGAGGGATATAATAAAAGAGGGAGCGAGAGATGGAGAGAGAGAGAGAGTAGTTGAGTCAGAGGGTGCAGAACGCATAACAAAAGAGAGGGAGAGAGAGACAGAGAGACAGTGGTATAGTTGGGCTAAGAAGAGGCTGATACAGACTGGAAAAGAGGAGGAAGAGAGAGAGAGAGCGAGAGAGAACAAACAAGGAGGAAGAGCCAGAAAGCCAGAGAGATGGATAAAGGGCTGGATGGATGGATGAGCAGAGAAGGAAGGAGGAAGGAACTTGCTGACGGAGGCAGTGATGGAAGGCTGCTGGGACACACACTGCCCTTACCGGACTAGAAGCTACATAAGCAGCAGCCACCTCTCACAGAGACTTGAGAGAGAGAGAGAGAGAGAGAGAAAGGAGGGACCTGGATTTGGGCCTTTAGAGGCGAAGGAATGGAGAGAGAGAGAGAGATGTTATTATGATTGTATGTGACAGTCCAGATGATGTTAAGTCAGGGAGCTCCTGGGAGAGGAGAGGCAGAGAGAGAGAGCGAGAGTGTATATTATGATAGTTTATGGCAGTCCGTCGGGCAGAAACAGTGTGATCCCTGTCCCTCCTGACACAACGGATGCATGTGGGAGAGATGGACTTCACTTACTGTAGAGAGCCGGGTGGGTTTCATGATGCAGTTACAGCACTGTAAAGAGCCCCTGCAGTGAGGATGTCCAGCAGTCTGGTCCCAGGCTTAGGGGTTCATCAGGTCCAGAGCATAAATCTGCCCCGTTTTTTTTTTTGTTGTTGTTTTTTTGTCAGATGCCTCCCAGTGGAGCTGTGTCGGAGGAGCCATCCCCAACCACTTCACACACACATACACACACACACACAGCAGGCAGTGCCCATAAAGCTGCATTCGCTTGGGTACTTTTTGACTCCTCAGCAAAACACTCTCCTACCATCACCAGTGCTGCAGTCAGAGCCCATGTTTTATCATTAGCTATATTCCCTGAGAGCTGGTGACTGCCCGCTAGATTCAGCCTTTGGGTTGCCTATGCAGGTGCCACTGTTTCATCTTTTGACAGTATCAATGTGATATATATATATATATATATATATATATATATATATATATATATATATATATATATATATATATATATATATTCATATTTAAATATGCCACTGTTGTGCCCCTGAGCAAGGCACTCTTAACCCAAAGTTGCTCTAGGGGAGAACAATTGAACAATTGCCCTGAACAATTGATATTTGACAAAAAAATTTAAGTCGCTTTTGGCTAAATTCATAAAAAATAAAAAAAAAATTTAAATCATATACTGGAGAGAGAGAGATTGATTCATTGAGTGATTGATTGATCCCTGATGGAAACTAAGGATCTAGTTGCTTATATGACATTCATGTTCATCTTCAGCTGGTGTTGAGCTAGTGAAGCTGGTTTGGCTCTTTGGCTCTGCATCATCTGTACTAGAATCTTTGATCTGTACTTGCTTTCAGAATGAAAGACTGTGGTGGCCTAGTAGAATTTCATATGTCATGCTAAAAGCTGATTCATTGGGCAACTTTTTTAGAGCTGTGTTGGCAGGCAGTGACGTCATGCATTTGTGGTGTTCTGATTGGATCCCCATGAAAGGTTTCCCAGTCACAGTGATGATCAAAGATCTTCAGATTAAAAAGTGCTCTCTGTCCTTTAAAAAGAGAAACCTGAAAAGCATGGCTCAGAAGTGTTGCTGGGTAAAGCGGGTTTGGCAACACTCCTCCGTAACCCAGATTTTTAAGTTTGTGTGGTAATAATGTTGAGACTTCTCAGTAACTGACTTTAAAGCGTGTGTGGTGTGTGTGTGGTATTACAGTAAGCTGGTGTGTTGAGACTTCTCAGTAAACGATGTTGAAGTGTGTGTGAGCTGTTTTGTTGAACCAATAGGGGTGTTAGGTGTTTTGTGTTGGCTATGAAGTGTATGGGTGATGTTAGATCAGTCAAGTGGGGATGAGTTCTCCACACCCCCACACAGACAGACACATACACACACGCACACACATATACAGAGATATTAACGGATGGACACACACACACACACACACACACACACCCTTGCTGGGTTTCTGGCCTGTCGTAGGCCCTTAGCCTCAGTGGAACAGGAGAGTGGCCCAGGGCTGTGGCCCAGCATTAGCTGCCTGTTTGAGCCCATTGTCTGCTCACATTCTCCACAGTCATTCATCACCTCACTCTCTACCGTGCACTGTCTCTCGCTCTCTCTATCTTTCTGTCTCTCTCTCTGTGTCTTCCTCTCTTTGTCTTTCTGTCTGTTTCTCTCTTTCTCTCTCTGTCTCTCTCGCTCTCTGTCTCCCATTCTTTTCTGCCACCCTCATGTGTTAATGGACAGAGATTGCCTCTTGTTGTTGGTTCACCCTACAGCTTGGCTTACGATGTGTTGGGTGATGAACTGTGAATGTGTGTGTGAGTGTGTTTACTTTCTATTATTTTTGCAATATTCACACAGTCATAGTGAAACAACTCAGTGCTTTCTTGTGTGTGTGTGTGTGTTTGTGTGCATATGGGTATGTGTCCATGTGTGAACGTGTGTGTGTGTGTGTGTGTGTCATGTGTGTCATGTGTGTTTTGTGGGATGTGTGTGTGTTCTGTGCAGGAGCGCTGCTCTTTGAAGTGAGCCGGGCTTCTCTGCCACCCCGTGACTCCATCATTGTGTCACATTACAGCTCACAGATATGGCCGCTTCACTGCACTTGAGCACCCCTTCCCTTTCTCTCTCTCTCTCTCTCTCTCTCTCTGTCTCTCTCTCTTTCTCTCTCTCTCTCTCTGTCTTTCTTTCTCTCTCTCTCTCTCTACCTCCCCATATACCTTTCCTTCTTTCATTTCATCTATTTTTCATTCTTTCTTTCTCTCTCTCTCCCTTTCTTTTTTATCTTCTCTGTGCCCCTGTATAAAGCTTTATTTTATCCCTTCCTTGTTTTTCATGAGTAGGCACATATCGCCTTGTCAGTGTGTGTGTGGGGTTGAAATAGCAGGATGAGAGAGTGTGTGTGCAATTTGTGAGTGCATGTCAGTGTGTGTGTGTGTGTGTGTGTGCACATTTGTGAGTGTATTTCAGTGTGTGTGTGTGTGTGAGTAGCTTTGGGCGTGCTGGTGGCTGGTGGCTGGCGGATGAAAGTGAGTGTGTGACCCACTCCAGTGTGCTGTGTGTGCTGGGGCTCGGCAGGGCAGGATCAGCCTACAGCTTAAGGGGCTCAGGTACAGATCAGTAGAGAGAGAGAGAGAGAGAAAGAGAGAGAGAGATGGAGAGAGTGGGGAAGGTAGAGTGCTGAATGGAAGAAGAGAGAGGGAGAGAGTGTGAAGAAAGAGAAAGAGAGAGAGAGATGGAGAGAGTGGGGAAGGTAGAGTGCTGAATGGAAGAAGAGAGAGGGAGAGAGTGTGAAGAAAGAGAGAGAGAGATGGAGAGGGAGAGAGTGGGGAAGGTAGAGTGCTGAATGGAAGAAGAGAGAGGGAGAGAGTGTGAAGAGAGAAAGAGAGACAGAGAGAATATTACAGGGCTCAAGGTTGGAAGAAAGACAGAGAAAGAGAGGTAAAGAGAGAGAGGTAAAAGAGAGAGTATGGCAGAAGCAGATGGAGAGAGGGAGAGAACAAGAAGGGGAAAAGACAGATATTGGAACAAAAGAAGCGGGAAGAAGAGCTGAGAGAGGGATCAAGAGAGAGAGGGAGGGAGGAAAGGAGAGAGGTGGAATGAGAGAGGAATTGTGGGTAGACGGAGGAGCAGACTGCAGACATGCATTGTGGGCTGTGGTGAGGCAACTGAGCGGAGGGTCTGGCAGAGTGTGGAGGGAAATTGGGGATAGATCATATCCTCTCACATACACTGTGTGTGTGTGTGTGTGAAGGTAGCATGTGTGTGTTTGTGCTGAGCTCACGTGTGTGAATATGTGTAATTCTACAGTGTGTGTGAGAGATTTTGGCACTGTGAAGTGGTTGCGGCTGAGCATAGGTGGAGGTGTGTGTGTGTGTGTGTGTGTGTGTGTGTCTGTCTTGACTCAATACTTTGTGTGTGGACAAGCATCGGGTGGCAATGGAGCTGATAGGGCAAAGAATATGTGACAGGTGTGTGTGTGTATGTGTGTGTGTATGTGTTTGTGTAAGTGTGTGTGTGTGAGAGAGAGTGTGCATTTATGTGTAGTTATGTGTGTGTGTGTGAGAGAGAGTGCATTTATGTGTAGTTATGTGTGTGTGTGTGTGTGTGTGTGTGTGTGTGTGCGCGTGTGTGTAGTTATGTGTGTGTGTATGTGTTTGTGTAAGTGTGTGTGTGTGTGTGTGTGTGTGAGAGAGTGTGCATTAATGTGTAGTTATGTGTGTGTGTGTGTGTGTGTGTGTGTGTGTGTGTGTGTGTGTGTGTGTGTGCTTACAACCCAAACCGTCCCACTGCTCATGTCAGCCTGATTTAGGAAGTTGTGGATTACATGGCAGTGAGAGCTGAGCCACCCATTCTCTCTCTCTCTCTCTCTCTCTCTCTCTCTCTCTCTCTCTCTCTCTTTGTTTAGCTATCCTTTCATTTCCATCAAGATCACTCATGTTCACTGATATGATTTTATTTATTTCATGCTCACTCTCCTCTATCTCTTTCTCTCTATCCCTTTCTCCCCTCCTATCTCTCCCTCTCTCCCTCCCCCCCTCTCTGTCTGTCTGTCTATTGTGTCACAGATCAGAGGTAGTTGTGTCTATTGAGTCCCTACCCACCTCCTGAGGTTGTGTTAAATGTGTGTGAGTGCACGCAGGCCAGTGTTAAATGTTTGAATGCATTAACATTTGACTGAGTCTGGGCCGCCTCCACTTGCCAGGCTGACATTCGGTGCCCCCCCCCTCCCCCCAAGGGAGATGCCTCAGGTCTTTGTCTCGCTCCACAGAGGGGGAGGGGATCAAGGGCAGAACAGCGTCCCCCTTCCCTCACACGCACACACACACACACACACACACACACTCTCTCTTCCCAGTAGGCCTCAATGGAGTTTGTTTAGTTAGCTTAGATCAGATGCCACACCTGGGGGTGTGCTGAATGGCCTGTCTGACAAAGACACCTGTAGAATACAAACACAAGTGTGCGCGCACACACACACACACACACACACAAACAGAGGAGCACACACATGCACACTCAAAGAAACGTGTACATACAGCCTCACTCTTATTTCTTTAGCATTTTACACAATGATAGACTCTCTCTCTCTCACACACACACATGCGCGCGCACACACACACACACACACATATCCATCTATTCCTAATAGGGCTGGGCAATATAGGCTAATATTCATATTGCAGTATAAGCATAGATGGTATGTATATTTTGATATATTCTTTATATATCTTCAAAATTCAATTTCAATTGTGCAGTATTGATCAAGTAAGACAGAGACAGAAGTTGTATTTTTCTCCAAAAAATTACCTAATTAATTGATTTCAGAATGTTTTGAGCCTAAAATAATATTGAGGTGAAGCCTCCAGCATCAACCTCCAAGATGAGTCAAACTTTGTATGATCAAATCATTACTAATTGAAAGCAGAACACAACAGAATTAAAAATGTTAAATATTTAAATTTAAAACATTCAGGACATCTTTACAATAAAATAAATAATACTGATATAATTAAACTAAAGGAAATCTGTAAATAAGTTCAGAGCAGTTTAGATTACAAAGCAAACAAAGATGTCCCAAGATGTTTCCATCCCCATCCATCCCCCTTGATAAAGAGAGCAACAAACATGGCTAGGGAATATTTCAGCTTGTGGAACATGTGGGCCCTTTTTGTCAAGTAGATGTTTCACTCGGGCACCACATAGCGATACACCACAGAGCTCTCAGTCACTCAGTGCACCTGAAAGTTTCATTAGATTAGATTAGATTAGATTCAGCTTTATTGTCATTACACATGTACGAATACAGAGTAATGAAATACAGTTTACCATCTAATCAGAAGTGCAAATAGCAGAAAGTGCAATATGTACAGTATGTGCAGTATGTACAGTTAAGAGCAGTTATGTACAGATAAGAGCAGTGTAAAAGTGGGAATAAATATGTGCAGATTATTTACAATGAAAATGCAAAACCAAATCTGAACTGGGCTAAATTTATATTATATATTATATATGTATATATATATATATACATATACATATAGTTTTTACAGTTTTTACCGTCCACCCCTAATTCTAAAGGATTCGCTGTGGTCTTTCCACTACAGAAGCACCTAGAGAGGGTCTTTGCTAGGTGTTCCTAGGACAGACTCAGAGATCCTATCAGGTTGAGCAGATACCTCTTTAGCCAGGTAGGACAGAGGCTCTTTAGGATCAAATCAAAATGAAGTGAAGTGGCTAACATTAATGCTTACTATCTAGTGCTGTATCTGATCTCTCTGCACCATGACCCAAACTGCTTGACCAGCTTGTGTTATTCTGGAGACCCTAAGGCAAAGTGTGAAGTGGCTCACACACACACACACACACACCTTGGCACTAGCACCATCCCTGCTGTTTCTCACAGTCATTCTCTAAAGAGTTGGCCAAGGGTTGGGTACCAGTTGGGAAAGGGTCTTCTGAGAGCCCAGAACTCCATCACGTGTTTAAGCCATGCCAACAGATCTTTAACTCCCAGACAAGACACTAATGCTAGATTTGTTAGTTTGTGTGTCTCTGTGTGTGTTTTACATGCACATACATGTCTATCCAGTGTTGGATTAATGCATATTGCATTAGTGTGTGTGTGTTGTGTTTTTTCACTCTTGTACTCTACATGCTTATTTGCACTTATTTACACTTGATTATCTGGTTGCCATGGAGGCAGTGATGTATGTATAAAACTATATGTTTTCCTGTTTCAAGATGATTACATTACTCTGTGTTTATGTGTGTGTGTGTGTGTGTGTGTGTGTGTGAGTCTAAATCTTTTGTAAATCTATACCTGCAACTACAGGTATTCTGTAGTTGCAGCCCTCCAGGGGGGATCCTGGTGAAGAGCTTGTGCTTGTCTTCCCTCTGTGACCCCCTTTTTCTGTGCACACAAATGAGGGCCCAGCCCTGACACACAGAGAGTAGCATAGCGACGCCCACCGTAGCATAGTGCAGCACAGCACCCTGGAGAACATCCATAGCAGCCCCGTAAGGAGCACAGTGGAGCCCAGGCACTGGTGCACTAACTCTCCCTCCCTAAAACCCCCAACACCTCCCCAATACACACACACACACACGCTCACACCTACCCTTCTCTTCTTTCCTCCCTATAGCTCACTTGCTTAATTTCTGCCTTTGAATGCTGTGTGTTTACATGCTTGTCGGTGTGTGTGTGTGTGTGTGTGTGTGTGTGTGTGTGTGTGTGTGTGTGTGTGTCTCGACTAGTTGCTGCAACCTTTGAGATTTCCCTTTGGGGACAAATAAAATACTTTCCCTGTGTATCTATTTGTCGATCTGATATGTGTGTGTGGGTGTGTAAGTGTGTGTGGTAGGCTTCTTAAACTGATAAAATGAAATGAAATAAATGAATAAGCATTACTAAACAAGGCTAATTAAATCCTCCTCCGTAAAGGTAAATCGCCAAATGTCAGTCTGGTGGAGTGAGACGTTATTTCCCCAGCCTTGCTGTTATTGTTATGAGATTTGTGTGTGCGTGTGTGTGTGTATGTGCGTGTACTTGTGTGTGCGTGTGAGCATGTGTGTGTATGCACATGCATGTGTGTTTTAATGAGGGACAGAGTGAATGCCGAGAAAGAGAGATGTCGGCAGGGCTTTAGAGCTTAGAGACTGGAGCGCTCACAGCAGACGGCAGTCATCCGCAGAAAGAGAATGAGGAAGGGAGTCAGTAATAATTTAGTGCATGTTGACAGTGCACTGAGTGAGAGAGTGAGAGAGAAAGATGGAGAAAGAGATGGAGAGAGATGGAAAGAAAGAGAGAGAGAAAGACTGACATCTCTGTAGTGGAACTCGAGGGACTGCACTGTGTGCTGGGATTGTGTCAGTGGAATGTGATGGGTCTCAGTGTACACAGGTGGGATGGAGAGAGAGAGAGAGAGACAGAAGGAGAGAGAGAGAGCGCAGGAGGGATGGTGATGAAAACAGGAAGAGCAACAGAGAGGGCATTAAAAAAGAGGGAGAAGGGAAAGAAGCGAAGGAAGAAGGGCTTTTGTCTCCTCCTGGCCAGATTTCATTTGGCAGCTCGGCGTTGATAATTCTCACAGAGGACAGGTTGATGCAAGGTAACACCAGCAGCCCCGTAAGCCTGCCGGGCCAAATTCATTTGAACCACTGTCAGCTTCTCGGCTTGCCTGCGTCTGCAAATCCGCCTAAAGCAGACCCACAGACCTGTAAGCATCTGCCCTCTCTCCCTCCCTCTCTCTCTCTTCCTCCCTCTCTCTCTCTCCCTTCCTTGCCCCCCCTCATCCTTCTCCACCAGAATAGACAGAACAGCTTATTAGACAAGGGGAAGGAAATGGTCTTTTCCGTAACGGCTGCAATGGGACTTCTACTGTAAGAAGCGGAAGAGAGAGAGAGCGGGAGGTCTATTTTTGGGTGTTGTTTCGTCTTCTTCCTCCGTACCTCCACCCCCACCCCCACCTCGTAACCCCTCATTCCCCCCTGCTCCCTCACACACACCTTCCATTCTTTTTTCACCTCCTCCAGACCATGTGTGGGTGTGCGCGCGTGCGTCAGCGACTCACACGCAGTGCGACAGCGTGTGAGTCGCAGAAGCGAGGTGACTCGGCAGGAGCAAGGAGGGCCTCGTCACAGAAACACAGAGTCATCTGGCAATGCGAGTGAGTGCAATGTGATGACGTCACTCATAGTGTTGGAGAGGCTGAGACATCTGCGTGATGGAAATTAGTGACAGAGAACAGAGTGAGAGGGAAGGAGGGAGGGAGAGAGTGAACTACAGAGAGAGATGAAGAAAAGGAGTGAGAGGGGAAAGTGAGAGATTTATTCATCTGATGAAAGGCCAATGATGGTCATGGATGTGTGTGAACATATCGTAAGATAACACATCCCCTCCCTCCCTCTCTCTGTCTTTCTCTCTCTCTTTTCTTTTTTTCCTTTCAACGATATTGTTTTGTCTTCTGCATTTATTCAAGTAGGACAGGACCCCAGGCTGGAATTGAACTCCAATTATTGATATAGGTGCTGTAACTGATATAGGTGCTGTAACCCCCCCCACACACACACACACACTTTCAACCTCCTCCCTGCTCTCCGCCCCTCTTCCCTCTTTTTGTCTTGGCCAGCGTAGAGGGCTGACCTGTTGTACACATGACAGAACTGGGTTGTGGAAAACGACAGCAGGACACTGTGGCTGAAACTGTAGACTGATGAACTTGACACTCCCTGATCTCACATTACTGATTCATTGTGTGTGTGTGTGTGTGTGTGTGTGTGTGTGTGTGTGTGTGTGTGTGTGCGTGTGTGTGTGTAAGAGAGAGAATGTCATTTGTGTGTTTGTGTGAAGAGTAGACAGAGAATGAAAACAGTATATTGTGTCAGGGGAAGAGAGAAAGTGTGTGTGTGTGTGTGTCTGTAAGAGAGAGAATATGTTTAGTCATTTGAGTGTTTGTGTGAAGAATAGATAGAGAAAGTGAGAACAGTATATTGTGTCAGAGGAAAAGACTGGTAGTGTGTGTGTGTGTGTGTGTGTGTGTGTTGTGTATGTGTGTGCACATGTGTACAAGAGGAGGTGAGCTGAGGCTGGTGGTGGTGTGTGTGTGTGTGTGTGTGTTGAGGTGGCGGTCTGTTGGTGGGGCAGCAACTGGCAGAGGGCATTGGCAGTGCCCGTCAGGGGAGCTCGACCCAGGGTACCCACAGCTAGCCAGCCAGCTCAACACAGCCCAAAGCCTCTTTTTCATACCCCCCCCCCCCCCCACACACACACACACACTCACACACTGTCCTCTATTTCCTCTGCAGTGGGTTTAGTGTGCCTCAGTGCTTTGTGTCCTACATGTGGTGCCGTAGCCGACAGCCACTCACAAATTACAGGCCCTTGCACAGCCAGCAGACTGGTCCTGCCTCCCTGGCCAGGGTAGCATTGCACAAACCATCAAACAACCCCCCCCCACCACCACCACCATCTTCATGACTGCTGATGTTTCAGCCTCCCTGCCTCAGTTGCTCTCCCTTGGGGCCTGTGCCAGGGCCATCCACCCAATACCCTCCAATCCTCCAGCCTCCCTCCCCCCATTCCTTCTCCCTCTCTCCCTCTCTGCCTCCCTCCCTCTCTAGCCAGCTGGTCAGCCACAGTCAGGCCTGGAGCCCCAAGCCTCAGCCTGATGTCTGTGGGGAACCTGAGCTGATGCCAGGCCACAGGCAGGGGCAGAGAGAGAAGGGAGAGAAATAGAGATGGAGGGAGAAACAGAGAGATGGGGAAGAGGGTAAAGCAAAAATGGGAGAGATTGAGAGAAAGGGAGAGAGAATAGGAAGGAGAGAGAAAAACTCTATTGTCATACAAAGTAATATTTGAGAATGAGCTGTTGTAGTGTCTTTCTGTCTGACACTCAAGTTCAAACACAAGAGAGCACCAGATGGTTTGATCTGGTTGACTTTGACAGAGATAGAGAATGAAGAGAGGGGAGGAAGGAGAGAGAGAAAGAGAAGAGAGGGAAGAAAGAGTGAAGAAGAGAGAGAAAGGGAGGGAGAGGTGAGGAAAATTAGAGTGCCTCAGAGGAGTTGGAGACAGAGGGAGATGTAAGCATGGTGTGTTCTTTGGTCTTTGTGTTGGAAGGAGAGAGAGAAAGAGGGACAGAGAGGCCAGGAGAATGAGAGAGGAAATGTAGAGAGAGGGAGAGAGAAAGAGAGAGAGGTATGTGGGGGTGGTGTGGTGGAGTCTTTGGGCTGGTCCTCCTCTGGCAGTGGGAACACTGGCTCCTGTGTTCCTGTGTGTAGTGGGGTGATGTTTCTGGACAGGCATGCATGCACGCACCCAGGGACTGGCCGGGTGGGCAGCCTCTCCAAACCACCACTCCTCCCTGAGAGGCTTGAGCCTAGTCAAGTCGAGTTGAGACAGGCAGAACCGAGCCGAGACGGGCTGGACTGGAACGCTCCATCCTGGCCCAGTCCAGTGAGTGTCCAATGTGCTGTGAGTTCCACTGATTTTCTGGGCCTGGCCATCTCACCACCTCTCAAACCAGCATATCGCTCAGAAAAGCCCCATCCATTTCGGATTGTCAAGTAGCTGGATTTGGTTTTCTTTATTTATTCATCTCTCTCTCTCTACTCTCTCTCTCTCTCTCTCCCTCTCCCTCTCTCTCTCTTCTTGAGAGCAGCCACTCTTAAATGGGTAGTCTTGTCAGAGTAAAACCACCCCTCTCCTCCCCCTTCTCCTGGAAAAGTCAGACGTTACTGTGGAGCAGACGGAAACTGATGAAACAGTGTTTCATACAAGACACACACACACACACAGCACAGAGCACTACACAGCACACAGTGGCTTTTTTAGCATTTCAGAATGCCGTGCTCTGTTGAAATCTATTTCCCAACTGTTCCTGTAAGTTTTCTCACACATGTTATTCTGCCCACTGCTAAGTGAAAGAGGTGGTTATGCGAGCGCTACAGATCTGACCCCTCCCCCACACACACACACACACACATACACAGTCACACACTTCTCTCCCTTTGGCATGTAAGGGGGTTTGGATTTGGGGAAGGTAAGGAGGGGAAGGCTGCTAATGCATGAAGCAGAGCAGAGTGTCCCGCGGGCATCACCTTGAGCTTTCATTAAGAACTGCTGAGCACACCGCAGTCGTCTTTCTTGTGTGCCGCTCGCTAAACACTACGCCCTCGTTTGTATACCTCTTTAAATTTGCTTCCTACATCGTTTTACGTCTCTCGTTAAACGCCTGTTGTTGAGTGCCCCCCCGCCTCCCTTCATCAGATGAAAAGCGGCAGCGGCATGTTTTCTCCTTGTGTAAGAGGAGATTTAAAAGTAAAGAATTGTTTTAATGAGAGTTGATGAGGAGAGTTGGAGACCCGGGGCCTTTTTAATGGTGCCTTGTTGAGCTGTGCCACTGCTGGGTAGTAAGCAGGGCGACCGAGCGTTGGAGAGATTAGGCTCCAAGTAGAGTATAGAGTTACACAGACAGACTCGAACTATGCAAGAACAGACAGTTTGTTGTCAAAGCCGGCCATGCCGAGCTGTATCCAAATAATTTATCACTAATAGAAAGAGGGATATCCTTGGTTTCAGCTGTTAAATCCTCATCAAACCTAACATATGCACACATGCGCGCGCACACACACACACACACACATATACAGGTTTTCCTAAGACAGTGTGAAAAATCTCCAGCCTGTCACAGTGGATTACCAAAGGCCACTCTCTGTAGAATCCGTGGCCTAAAATCCTCTAGCAGGAGGGTGGCCTCTGCCCGGTTTAATGGGAGTTGGTCAGCACTGGCATGGGAGATTCAGCACACACACACACACACACACACACACACACACCGCTAGAAGATGCAGCCAGTGTGGCGGTGTGCCAACAGGTGCTCAGTGAGATCAAGGGCTCGTTCAGCAGGCGGAAGGCCACAAAATGTTTTTTCTTTTCTTTTTTTCTCTCTTTCTTTCTTTCTTTTTTTTGAACAGGGGCTTACTGGAATCTCAGGGCTCGTTAAAGCTAATCCAAAAACCGATGCATCTGAGCCTCAATTCACTGAGTGTGAACTAGAACTGGAGTCCCTGGAGGAAGCGTGGCATGAAAGCGATTCAGGGCGTTTAGCCCAACTGGTGCGGTGCCGAAGTGAACTCAGCGCCGTAGATAACCTCTAATCTCCAGCCAATGAAGATCATCCTCTTAAGTGAGATCACTTTGATTTTTGAGGGGGATCACCCTTGAGGCACTGACCTCAACAGTGCAAACATGAGCCATGGAATCCATGTGTGAGCTCCTGTTTAGCCTACACAAGTACTATTACAAGTGCACTATGATGACCCAGCCATTAGCAATATTTTTACCGTCCCCTTACAAGTAATGAAGATTCATTAGCACAGCAGAAGCCCTGGATTGGACCAATTTATAAACAAACAAAAAAACATAATTTCAGCCGGAGAATAACAATGTTGCTCAATTCGGGCCAGTTCATTTGCACATCTGTTAACTTTGACCTGCAAACTTGTGTTTCAAGATGTTAATTAAGGAAATTAAAACAGACCCATCTGTGGGGATGTAAATATTTATATGTTATCGTACTAATTGGAACAACAGTGGTGCAGCCGTATTTGCATTGAGTTTTAAATATATTCATTTCACTAGATGGTTATTGTGTCTCAGAAGAACAAGCTGGCTGCAGAGTAAATGGTGTATGCAGAGTGCTTTTTCCAACCTATCAAGATGTGGCTGTTCAATTGAAAAAACACAGATAGTGGATTTAGCTGTGTTGGTAAACATCTTCCAGATTCACTCAAGAAAAGTGTTGCTTGGGGATGGAGTGGGGTGGAAACGAGAGAAGGAAGAACTGAAAGAGAAGGAGAGGAAGGAGGGATAAAGAGATGTGAGGGAGAGGGAGAGTTCACCCTCTCTCTAATGTAATAGTGTTGTTCTTCTCTGGCACAGACTGGTGTGACTGTTGTTGGATGACAAGTGTGTGTGTGTGTTTGTGAAGAACATTAGCCTGAAATCACTGGCTCATAAAAGCAGTGAATATTTGATGCCGTGTCGTCCACTGTGGCTGACTGTCTTGAGGTTTTTGACAACAGGGCCTAAGCAGACTTGTACCTCCTCAGACATGTGTGTGTTGCTTTTCGGGTATACTGAATTCTCTTAAGTGTGTGTGTGTACGTGTGTGTGTGTGTGTGTGTGTGTGTGTGTGTGTGTGTGTGTATGTGTGTGTATGCAAGTGTTGCCATGTAGTTGTTAAGTCACACTGTGTTGATGTGTGTGTGTGCGTGTGTGTGTGTGTGTGTGTTTGAAGGTCTGCTCGTTCTCATGCTCTTTGAGTTGGTAGGGAGTGACAGGCATGGAGGCCCAGACAGACAGGTAATATGCTTGGCTCCCCCTGTCTACACTACTTTATACAGGACTGTAGCTACAGGAGACTCACTGTTTGTGTATGTGTGTGTGTGTATATGTGTGTGTGTGCGTGCGTGCTCTTGGCACCTCTTTCTCATTAAACTTAGATGAGTTTGAATAAACCCCAGGCCTCAACATTAAACCCTTTGCATGTAATATTTTAGCAGATGCTTTCATAACAAGCAGCTGACAGTGAAGAGAATGGACTAAATGTATTAATCTGGGGATACATTTGCCAAAACCATAGTTGCTAACTAAGTTATCCAATTTGTTGGGTGCCATGCCCATTGCCAGCTAACTAAGTTGCTAACTGGTTAGCAACTGTGGTTTTGGGAAAAAGTCTGATCTGAAAGACGTGGAAAACAAATAGAATCAGTTTCTCAGCTCCTTGTTCTGTTGTTTGATCCGTGTATGTGTGTGTGTGAGAGAGAACAGTGAAGAAACCATGTAAGTGAGAGAACACCACACAAACAGCTAGTCTGAGGGAAGAGTGCTACACAGTTCTGTTTCTGTGGCTACGCACTTACCGCACAGCTGGAGACCAACTTGACATATAAGAGCTCTGTGTCTGTGCATGTATGTGTGTGTGTGTGTGTGTACGTGTGTGTGTCCCAGCTGTAATAGCCTCAAAGTATTTGCATATGAAAGTGTGTGTGGGGTTGTAGGAAGTACATACATGCATGTGTGTATCCAGTCCCAGCTGTGTGTGTGTGTGTGTGTGTGTGTGTGTACTGTATGTTTAAGTAAGAGGTGAAGTGTCCTGTGGTTAATACCACAGAGAAGAGGCCTAAATAGCATTTGCAGACTCCATGCAACTCTCTTTCTCAAGGAAAGAGATAAGAGAACATACACACACATGCACACACACACATACGGTATGTGCACACACACACACATATACACACACCCACACCCATGCACACACACACTGGCAAGTGGAAGAGAACTCATTGGCTTTCCTTTCTTTTCACCATGTTTCTAGAGCAGTAGAAGAAAACAGAGGGAACAGAGAAAGAGATGGGTAGACAGACAGAGAGACAGACAGACAGAGAGAAAGAAAAAAAGAATGAAAAAGAAAAGATGCTATCCCCCAGTAACACAAACGACACACACACACACACACACACACACACACACACACACACACACACACACACACACACTAGTCTCACAGCCTTTTAGCCCCTATTTCTCTAGATTGATCAGATGTTGTGTGTCAGCCACGCCCATCCTCCCCAGAACCTGAGGTGGAGCTCCTGTGTTCAGCTCTGTCACACCTACAACAGCTGATGAATGGGCAAGGCCCCGCGAGGCCTTGGCACAACACACACACACACACACACACACACACACACACACACACGTACCCACACAGTCTCACACACGCGGTCTCAAACACAAACACACACTCATACACCATTTTCTCTCCCTATTACACACACACACAGATGATGTGTTGCTTTCCCCTTCTCTCATACACACACACATAGACACACACAAACAAACATTCATACATCTTTCTCTCGTCTTCTCACATACACATATGCTTAATCGCTTGTTCTCTGTCTCTCTCTCTCTCTCTCTCTCTCTCTCACACACACACACACACACACACACACACACACGTACTTTGGAACAAGTGGCATTTCCTCACGCCTGCTAACACCACATCTTCCAAGGCGAGCCATTAGCCCTGGTGTAACACCCCGAGATGAGATAATGGCTGCCTGTGTGTGTGTGCGCGTGTGTGTGTGTGTGTGTGTGTGCGTGCTGTGGCTTGGCAGAGCTGATATTAAAGCACACTTCTTACATGCTGAAAGCACTCTAATAGCACGGCGGCTACAGGGCTGTGGCTGTGTGTGTGTCTGTGTGTTCGAAGTGTGTGTGTGTGTTTGTATGTAATCAGGTCTTCTGCGTGTGTGTGTGTTTGTCTGAGTGTGTGTGTATGCTGCTCTTGCTGTCGGAGGGGTTATGTGTGTGATTGATGTCGCTCTTTTCAGCGCCTGCCGCTAAAGGTCAGACTCAGGCTGGGGCTGTCTGTGTCCTGCATACCACATCAAGCTACACACACACACACACACACACACACACACACACACACACACTCATACATTAGCTTTCACAGCATGCACATCACACATACACACTTACTCAGAGATGCCCAACTAGACCCAACTAGACATGTGTACAACACACACACACACACACACACACACACACACACACACACACGCACAGAGAGAGAGAGAGAGAGAGGAGCTCAGAACATGACTTTCATAAATTCCATGGTTTTGAAGCTTTAGTGCCAACTTACAGTGATGCACACACACTCTCACACACACACACACACAAATGCACATGTGCATGAATGCATGCATGAAAGAGCACAGACACCTGACCTCATGCACAGGCTCAAGGGTTCACAACATCCAGTTTCCCCCAGTGTGTGTGTGTGTGCGTGTGTGTGTGTGTGTGAGACTGTCCTTTGCCCTGTCCTTTGCAGCTCAGCCACCCTCACATACCAGGGCCATCCACCCTCTGATTTCAGCTGTATGTGTCAACAACACACACACATGGCACATAACTAATACACACACACAGACACACAGATGTACACACACACATAGTACACATAAGACCCAACGGCAAGGTGAGTCCCCCGACCCTGGGGGTCAGTGTGTGACTCATTCTCTCCCTCGCTCTTTCTTTTTCCCTCGCTCTTTCTTTCTTTCAGTCTCTCTCACTCTGTCGCTCTCCCTCTCTCTCTTTCCCTCTCCCTCTCTCAATCTTTCTCTTTCCCTCTCCCTCTCTCGATCTCTCTCTATCCCTCTCCCTATCCCTTCTTCTCTTTGTCCCTTGCTCCTCTGTGCCCTGGAAAAGCAAATGTGAGCGAAAGGGAGAGAGATGAAAAGAGGGAAAGAGCGAAAGGGAGAGAGATGAAAGAGAGAGAGGGAGAGGAATGCAGGGTGAACTAGTGTGAGAGTGGCATCCTGTTATTTTGAGCCTATGTGTTTGTGTTTGTGTGTGTGTGTGTGTGTGTGTGTGTGTGTGTGTGTGTGTGTGTGTTTGTGTGTGTGTGTGTGTGTGTTTGTGTGTGTGTGTGTGTGTGTACTGTCTTTGCCGGGACATTGAGAGTAGGTGACAAGCAAAGGGGTCAGCTTTGGGGCCATTGGCACGAGAGAGAGAAACAGAGTGACGAGAGAAAGAAAGACAAGGAGAGAGAGAGAGCGAGAGAGAGAGAGAGGGGCGAAAGGGAGAAATATAAATGGAACGAGAGAAAAAGAAAGAGAGAAAAAGGCTGAGGCTGAATTCATGCTGTAGCCTACAGAAAGACACAGTTGCAGTGGATCATTCCAGAAACACTGTGACATGTGTCTCTTTTTAAATTCATAGGCTGACTGCAGGGAGCCTATATCCTGTTTAGCTTTTCACAGGAACACACTCACACAGTACACACCCAGATACACACACGCACGCATGGCAAACAACCATGCCCAGATACTTGCAGAATTGCATTCACACACACATTCATACATCCAGTCCTCTTACTTATTCTCACAAAGACATTTCTTCCTTATGCATTTATAATTAGCTCAGATCTCTTCATGCACACACACACATGCATATGCACATGCACATACACTCACACACACACACACACACACACACACGCAACCTATCCCATACCTATTATATCCACTCCCACCTCTTCATAATTTTCCCAGAGGTGCATTTAAACACACACACACACACACAGCAGCAGCAGTGTGTTAGGGTTTGTCTTTAAAGCCCAGGTTCTTATGGCATTATTGTGCAAGTAAGACATATTGATTAGAGCAGCTAAATAGGGAGAAGCCACGAATACAGGAGTCTCCAGGCACACACTGGGCAGTGTGAAGAGACTTACATGTGATGGACACACACACACACACACACACACACACAGGGTATATGTATATGTGATGGATAAAACAATTTGGCTACCTCCAGAGAGTGTGTGTGTGTGTGTGTGTGTGTGTATGTACCTCCCGACTCAGACAGCAGTGCAGTGACA
>JAIFZK010000024.1:11477500-11480000 GCA_027481765.1 Tenualosa thibaudeaui
TGCATATGTGTGTGTGTGTGTGTGTGTGTGTATGCGTGTGTGCACGGGCGTGTGTGTGTGTGTGTGTATGTGTGCACGTGTGAGAAAGAGAGAGAGGGAGAGGGTAAAAGAGGAAGAAAGAGAAAAAGTACACCACAGTGTAATGTCATCGTCACTCTGTCTTCATATCTGTGGTTTGGACCCAACTTTGTGGCAATTAGATCAAATGACTCACAGCTACAGTACCTCTCTCTCTCCTTCTCTGTCCTCCTCTCTCTCTCCCTCTCGCTCTCTCTCCCTCTCTCTCTCTTAGTCGTTCAATATTTTCTCATGCTGCGGAGTGGTTTCCTCTCTCTCTGCTCTTTCTTCCTCGCCATGCCTCCTGTGTTTGGGTGTGGGGCCTCTGTGTTTTTAAACAGCCCACCCAGCTGCTAGCTCAAGAGCTCAACCTGCCATACGAGCAATACGTTGGGCAATATAGCCAACACATTGTGTTCACACAGCTGATGTAGATGAAGTGCTACTGACATTTTCTGACCTAATGCATTTTCCTGACTTTTCCTTTTTTTGCCACCCCTCCATTCTCTCTCTCTCTCTCTGTCTCTCTTTCTCTCTCTCCCCCTCTCCTCTCCAGGATGGCTATCACTCCCATCGGCCAAAGGAGAAAGTCCGGGTAGACAGTAACAATGAGAACTCGGTGCCCAAAGACTTTGAGACCATCGACAACAGTAACTTTGGGGCGGCGCGGACACAGACGCAGAACCAGCGGCACGCCGCAGGGGGCACCGGTGGGGTGGGCGTCAGAGGTGCGGGCAGCAGTAAGCGTAAGCAGCTGCTGTTGGAGCGGGCGCACGCCCAGCAGAATCTGGCCAAGAGCTCCAACGAGGTCATCCAGTACGGCCAGAAGTACGGCATGACCGCCGCCGTCGGAGGCAGACACAACCGCACCGAGCCCCTCGACACGACCGCTCAGCGTACGGCCAGGCCAGGCCCCGGACACATGGCCTCCCAACCGCACCGGCATCATCGGCCGCAGCAGCCGGTGCAGACCAGGCGCACGGTGGCGCCCCCGGTGGCTGACCTGCGCTATGACCAGCCGCCCAAGTGCGAGATCAGCGGCAAAGAGGCCATCTCAGCGCTGTCTCGCGCCAAAACCAAAGAGTGTCGGCAACAGATTGCTGAGGTCTACTGTCGCCACAAGGAGGGACAGCTGATGCCTGAGAAGGTCACCCGCTACTGCCCCATTGAGGGTAAGGACCAGTGTGTGTGTGTGTGTGTGTGTGTGTGTGTGTGTGTGTGTGTGTGTGTGTGTGTGTGTGTGTTTGGTGCATACGCTAGTCCCAGTGTTTAGAAGCTGCTCTGGCTGCAGCATTAATAATGTGGGACATAATGATCGTTTTTCTGGGAGATTAATGGCGCTCCTGTCTCTGGGTCCGTTCGTTCATTTGTTGCTTATTCCTTCCTTTGCTGGGCGGAAGTGAGAGAGGGGGAAGGTTTTTAAGAGTTGCAATCACCAGCCACCACTTATAATTACAATCAGAGACAAGGAAGGAAATGAGAATCTGGGCTTGCGTGCCGATGTCCGACACTTGTAATTGCCACACAGTTGTTTACCTGCCTGCTCATTCTCTCTTTTTCATCCTTTGCTCATTTACCCCCCCCCCCCTCTCTCTCTCTCTCTTTCTGTCTCCTTTCTTCAATCGTGGATGGAAAACAGATTCATCTAATTATATGACCATCGATGCTTTGCACGCAGATCTAGGCGTGGTGGACGCATATAAATGCACTGCTGACAGATCAGCTGTATGCCCCTCTCATCTCTGACACACACACACACATGCACACAGGCACACGGGCACAAGCACACACACACACAGGCACACACACACACTTCACACTTACATACCCGCAAGCTCTCCACAATAGGTTCTGACAGATATGACAAGGCCTTCATCACTGTGACACAAGGATAGATGTAGCACGCGGTTAGTTTGCAGTGGGTGGCAGGTCGGCTTTAAGGAGTTTTGTGTATGTGTGGGTGTGTGTGTCCGTCTGCACGTGTGTGTGCACGGGCGCGTGTGTGTGTGTGATTGCATATGTGTCCCTGAGACCGACATTGCAAAAGAAAGAGAAGACTATGCTATTTCTGCATTCATTTCCCTGAAATGTACAAGCATGGACGAGTATGGAAATATTTTATATATAACTTTATAATAACTATATAATATAGTTAACTATAATATCTATAATATATAACTATATATAACTATATAATATATATATATACAGCAGGAAAGTGCATGTAATTATGCCACTGCCCGCTGCTGGGTAGCAATCAGCGTGCCATGTTGCAGCAAGGCAGAGCTCTGTTCTCTGCTGCCTTAGTTCCCCTTGCACCACCCCCCCACCAGTCATGATGGAGAGACAGAGAGAGAGATCACAGAGAGAGAGAGAGAGAAACAGAAAGAGATCAGAGAGAGAGAGAGACAGTCTTGGAAAGCAGTCAGATTGAAAACACAGG
>JAIFZK010000024.1:11487500-11490000 GCA_027481765.1 Tenualosa thibaudeaui
TCCTCCACCCTCCACCCAAGAACCCACTTGTGAGGAACCCACTTGTGAGGAACCCACTTGTGAAGAACCCACTTGTGTGAACTGTGTGTTGATAGTGTGTTGATGCATGCATGCTGCACAATAAGAAGCCCTTGTAAAACAGCTTGAGAAAGCATTCCTTTAATGAGAGGCAGCCACCTATCACCACACTCATAATATCTCTGACATTTGCACAAACATCAAAGTAAGAACTCACCTTTCCAGCTTGTAGGTTGATTCTCTCCCTCAGGTGTATCTAGGTGTATCTCTCTCATTAGACTATATGAGCTATATTGCCTTTGCACCATATATTGCATAAAACGCCAGTATAAAGTAACATAAAGCCAATATAAAGTCACCAACATACTGTACACACCATAAACACATCCTGTATGCACTCACACACACACACACACACACACACGCAGACAGACACACACACAATCTATCTCACCTCACATATATCTATCTACATTTACATTACATTACATTTCACGCTTTTATCCAAAGCGATATACAAAAGAGGATAACATTCAAGCTACAACACAATGAAAGAAACTAACAAAGAGTGCATATTGCTAACATAAAAACTGCACTATTTTACGTTGAAAGTGCAATAGTGTAATAAAAAGTGCAGTATAAAAGAGAAGTTAAGTGTTAAGTTAAGTTAAGTTAAGTGCATTCTCAAATCTATCTATCTAACACTCACTCTCCTATCTCTGTCTCTCTTCTCTCTCTGTCCCCCAATCACCCCCTTCCTCCCCCCAGCGTTCCAACTACCTGCACAGAGAGATGTTAGCGCTGGCCGCCCAGTACCACAACGTTCGCGTCACCCCGTGGCGCATGTCCACCATCTGGGGGGGAGCCAGTCTGCTCAGCATGTACCTGCAGGCCATGGGTGACCTGCTGGCCATGAAGGATTGGGCATGGGACTTCTTCATCAACCTCAGCGCTGCCGACTACCCCATCAGGTCAGTCATGTGTGCACGCACACTCACACTCACACACACACACACACATACACATACACAAACACAAACACATATTCATGTGTACAGATGTGAGCGTACACATATACTAGTTTATTTTTTTATAGAGCAACACTTTCAAGTGTTTCACTTTCATTAACCTCCCTTCACTTCAGTTTGTTTGTCTCTGTTTTGTGGACATGGTTGGACATATGAATGACATATGACAGTCCTTTAATGTTCACATTTGTAAGGCTAGTGTCGCATTGTGTCACATAGTGTCAAAATACTTCACATTTTCATGTTTTATTCATTAATATGTTTATTAGTGTGACATTATGCTTCAGATACCTCAGGGTTATGACAGGTTGTGCTGCTGTTTTGGTAATAGTACATGTTTATGCTGGTAGTTTTGTATGTGCTAACATACTTACTTGAGTGCTGGGGTTATAAATTGTGTGTGTGGTGTGGTGTCCTTTCTCACTGCTAGTTTGATGTGCATGGCAGTTTGAGAGAGTGTGTGTGTCATTTTGAGAGAGAGACAAAAACACTTTGAGGTAGATGTACACACACAAAGGTTTTTTGTGTTGTGCGCTGATTTCTGTGTTTTTTTTTCATTGACTCCTCTAATTTGGTGCAAGGCACTTGATTCCTCCTTCGTTTTTGGAAAGACTGACAAACCCAGGCCAGCAGTCATTTAGACAATCAAGCCTGCCACTGGCTGACACATCTCCTGCTGCTTTGACTCCATCCATTGGATTTCGTCGGCATAAGACCTGGCTTTCTTCAAGAGGAAGCATGCTTAATTGACCCCAGGACAATTGATGTTGGTTGTAATGTCAAGTCAATTGAGATCACACTGCCTGACTGTAAAGAAAACCATCCAATAACATTGTCCATGGTCAATATAAAAGCCAAGGAAAGCAATGATTTTCACTAGCAAAATGCCAAGAAACCTGTCAGTTTGTGCGTGTGTGTGTGTTTGCGTGTGTGTATGTGTGCGTGTGTGTGTCATTGGAGAAACGCTGAATCAAAATCTTTCTTTACAAACTTTATTTATCTGATATTTAGAACACAACAGATGATGTGCAGTACATTAGTGGGAAAATAGCATTATGTGTTAGGATAGCGTCAAGCTAAAACCTCACAGTAGATGTGGCGTGTAAATAACAAATGACTGAACTGGGGCACCTCTGGGATACTGCTGCTGCTGATACAAAAAGGCATTTCATCTTCTGCAAAACCTAATAGCTGTAGTTTGACCTGCTTTGGAAAAAGTGGAAGGCTTGTGGGATTTGATGAATGCACTGGGGTCAGTATTTTGAGGAATCACGAGGGATAAATGTTATTAGCAGGAATAACTCCCACCTCCTTAATTAGAGGAGCCATAATGTTCTGGCTAACCCTGGCTTTCCCCCGGGCGAAAATCAATACAACCTCCATGTCATTCCAGACACCAGTGTGAAAACAGGCGAGGGGAAGCGTGTGTGTTTGTGTGTGTGTATGATTGTGTG
>JAIFZK010000024.1:11497500-11500000 GCA_027481765.1 Tenualosa thibaudeaui
CATATTTTAGAGAGCAGTTTATCTCTCACTCTCTCTCTCTCTCTCTCTGTCTGTATGTGTGTGTGTGTTTGTGTAAGCCCTCAGCCATTGAACGCTGGCTATTGGAAATTGATCAGTGCGGGCCAGCTGGTCCTTTGTCCCTGATGTACACAGTTAACAGAGTGTGTGTTGTGATAAGGCTTTGCCTGGGAGCATTCTCTATCCATCTCCATTGTCTCAGGTGTCATGAATCCTGCTTCTCCATCTCCTTCTCTCTCTCTCCTTCTCTCTCTCTCTCTCCTCTTTTGCCACTTCTCTCCCATCACTGTCACACTCACTAACTTTTTCTCTCACTCTGTTTCTCTCCCTCTCTATCTCACTGAGAGAGGGTATTTAAATATCCTCAGTTCTCCTCTCTCTCTCTCAAATTCAAATTCAAATTTAAAGGAGCTTTATTAGCATGACTCCAGAAGCAGTGTTTCCAAAGCATACAATAATACAGACAGATGAAACAAAAAGAAAAGAATAAATTAAATTAAATTAAAGAAATTAAACTTAAAATCTTAAATTTGAATCTCTAACTCTCTCTCTCTCTATCTATCTATCTATCTATCTATCTATCTATCTATCTATCTATCTATCTATCTATGTCACCGTATTACTAAAGATCCATAAATACTGACCCCTCTGGTTTCACCACTGACTTTATGCACACTTTCTTTCTCTTGCTTAACTTGTTTGTCTTGAGTCATTTAGGGATTTTAAAAAAATGTAGTAGTATTTCTCTGATATTTTTATGTGCCTGTATCAATTACCTACTCACTCTTTCACTCTCTCTTTCAATTCTGTCTCTCTCTCTCTCTCTCTCAGTCGTTCTTCCATACGGTGCTGGAGAACAGCCCTCACTGTGAGAGCATGGTGGACAACAACCTACGCATCACCAACTGGAACCGTAAGCTGGGTTGCAAGTGTCAGTACAAGCACATTGTAGACTGGTGCGGCTGTTCACCCAACGACTTCAAGCCCTCCGACCTGCCACGCTTCCAGGTATGCCCGTCAGACCTAACACTTTTGCACGCATGGTCGCAAACACACACACACACACACACAGACAGACACAAACAAACACAAACACTAAACACGCAGAAACACATTCAAACAGAAACACACACACATTCTCACACCCACATTCATACACAAACATGTGTTTGTACCCTACAAACATTCTGTAAACAGAAACACTTAAACACTTTAACCCACAGACACATTGTTATACACACACAGAGACCATAAAACTTGGTCTATTTACTCTGTCTGCAACAGTGTTCCCCCTTGCACACTGTTTATGAGAAATATATCCAAACATCGGTACACTCCCAAACAGACATGGTGTTCCTTATTCCAGCTAACACACACACACACACACACACACACTCATGTTTGCACAAGATACTCCCCTGCACACACACAATAATTACTTCTGGGTACACCTGCCTAAGTTCTTTCACATACACACACACTTCTCAGAAGTAAATGCTTATACACATAAATACCCAGAAACAAACATCACCCACACAAATACAATCAAAAGTACACACACACACACACTCTCACAAACAACCACACACACACACACACACACACACACACCACAAGCACCACACCACACTCCATTCTCTCAGGCCCTTTCACTCCAACAGAAGCAGGGCTGATCAGGCTGTGTGGGTGTTAAATGGCTAGCGCTCGATGTTAACACTGTCAGGGCAAACAAGCGCTTAATTTGGCCCGCAGAGACCCTCCACACACACTGACCATGGAGACACACACACACACACACATGCATGTACCAGTCACAACTGATCTCTCCCTCCATCACATTACAAACCCTGTGTGACTTTACTATAGAGAGAGTAAGAGAGAAAGATACAGGGAGAGAGAGAGAAAGGGAGAGGGATTTACCCCCCCCCCCCCCCAACCTACACAAGAGATCTGTAATTAACTTGACCTACCACAAAAGAAGTGGTATGAGGAATCAATAGCTGGCTAGCTCATCCTGGTCCTAATGGTTTCCAATAGCGGCTGTCGCTAACTCGCTAGCTCTTGTATCTTTCCGTTAGCTTGGGCCCCAGCCTGTTCAATAGCCCCAGGATGGGAGTGCAGTGCCAGTCCAGCCTGCTCTTGGCTGTCACATGGACTCAAATAGTTAACTGGAAATGTTGTTTATGCATTTAGTCCACAGTGACGCACACAGAAGATTAGCGCTTTCACATGCTCTGTCTTTCACTTCCTCTCTGTCATCTATCTATCTATCTATCTATCTATTACTACCCCCCTGCCTTATTTCTCTCTCTCTATCTCTCCCACTGCATGTCTCTAATAGCACATGATAAGCTGGACAGGATGGCCAGTGTTCACAGTGTCATAGACACATAATGGACCTGAGTGGAACTGAGACATAAGATGGAGGGGGGATGGAAAGAGCTGGAGGCTTTTTTACTGCTGGAACCATAGGCTGAGTTGT
>JAIFZK010000024.1:11502500-11520000 GCA_027481765.1 Tenualosa thibaudeaui
TGTGTGTATGTGTATGTCTATATATGTATATGTGTCACAGAGTGTGTGTGTGAATAAGGAAAAGAGAGAGAAAGTGTGTTTGTGTGAGAGAGAGAAGTGACAGTGCATGTGTCTGTGTGTGTGTGTTTGTGTGTGTGTGTGTGTGCGTGTGTGTGAATAAGGAAGAGAGAGAGAAAGTGTGTGTGTTTGTGTGTGAGAGAGAAGTGACAGTGCATGTGTCTGTGTGTTTGTGTGTGTGTGCGTGTGCGCGTGTGTGTGTGTGTGTGTGTGTGTGTGTGTGTGTGTGTGTGTGTGTGTGTGTGTGTGCGACTGAAGTGAGAACAGAAAGGCTGACTTGTGCGCTCTGCCAGAGATAGCTCCCCTTTGATTCTCATGTTTTACCATCAATTATCTCCCAAGGAAACTTCCTTCTTCGCTCCCCTCCTCCTCTCCTCCTTTCCCTCCCTCCCTCTCTCTCTCTTACTCTCTCTCCTTCTCTCTCCCTCCTTCTCACTCTCATCCTCAATGCTGTGCCACACTTTTTTTTTCAATTTCCCTTCTTTTGCCTGACTCTCATTTCCTGCCTTGTTCTCTGTGTCTGTCTGTGTTACTCTTTCTTTACAACTCTACAACTCTACACAACGCTGTCTTTCTCCATCTATTTCTCTATCCCCCTCTCTCTCTCTCCCCCTCGCCTACATTCCTCTCATAGCCCCTCCCCTTTCCTGGATATACCTGAGCTGTGTGGTTGCTGTGACTCTCTGTTCATTTTTGCTTTTCATGTGCATCCCTCTCTCCTTCTACCTCTTTGTGTTTTGCTGCAATGTTTTCCCCCTTTCCCTCCAATTCTAGAATGTTTCTCTCACCTCACTAACACAGCATCCTGCTTCCTTTTTTATTTCTCTTTCGCTTTCTTTCTTTCTTTCTTTCTCTGTCACAGATTGAAAGTTTGTGAATATGACTAATTAGATATAATTTTTCCTGTGCGAATTAAATTAAATCAGTGCATCAAATTGTAATATACAATAGAACTGTTGAGACAGAATAGACCATAATCTTTCTCTGCCTGTTTCTTTTCGTTGTTCATCTCTTTCTGCAGCAAACCACACGGCCGACCTTCTTTGCACGTAAGTTTGAGGCTAGCGTCAACCAGGAGATTGTCAACCAGCTGGACGCCTTCTTGTTCGGGGGCTTGCCACAGGGCACACCAGGCCTGCGCGCCTACTGGGAGAACATCTTCGATGAGCCAGACGGCTTGCACAGCCTGACGGACACACAGCTCACACACTACCATGCCTTTGCCCGCATGGGCCTGTCCCGTGCTGCCAGTTCCCTGCAGGGGAATCCCAGCGACAACAGCTGCAGGTCAGTGGCCAACGACACACTGACAGAGAATTAATTCCACATATTATTGTAGTAGTGTAAATAAAGAGTTCTTTTCAAAACGCTGTGATCTTTCCAGAAGCCACAGTTGTAGAACATCTTCTAATGATGATTAGTGTGTGTGGGAATGCGTGTGTGTGTGTCTGCATCTGTGTGTGTGTGCGCGAATGTATGTGTCTATGTGTGTTTGTATGCGTGTCACTCATGAAGTGCATCTGTTTAATGCTGATGTGTGTTTGTGTATGTGTTGCTCTGTGCATCTGTATATGCTCACAAGTGTGTGTGTGTGTGTGTGTATATTTGTATGTCACACACATGTTTATGTGTGTGTTGTGCATATGAGTGTGAGTGTGTGCGTCAGTATCTGTGCATGTCTTTGTACCTGTGTGTGTGTGTGTGTGTGTATGTGTGTTTATCTGTGTAAATATGAGGGCCCCAGTCATCATCCCATGCCTGGTGCTAAACGTGCTTCTTTTCAAAACACTGTAAAGGGCATTTCAGGGCAGTGTCATGTGTGTGTTATGTGATTTGTCCTTATTCAGTTAAAACAACATTGATTTTACTGATATTAACTGGGAGGCACAAGCAGATTGTGTTTGAATATTTTTGAATGTGGAGATATAGTGTTTTGGAAAAGAGCTCTTCAAATCCATAGTAATCTGGGAGTGTATGATAAGTGGGGACATGTTAATCTCAACAACAACAGTTGCAGGTCAGTGGCCAGTGACACTAATTGGAAGCCTAAGTGACACACATTATTGTATAAGTAGAAATCCACAGCAACCCGACAGTTTGGGCAACAACAGCTGCTGGTCCATGACGGACGATACACTCCGAAGGAAACTCAATGGCAGACATCATTGTAAGAGTTTAAACACATCGCACCAAGGTAGTTTGTGATAACAGCATTGGTGACTCCTGCAACTCAAAGCTTCTGGTCAGTGTTATTAGGGAGGCACAACATCCTTGTAAAGTCACAGGTGGGATTTGGTGTTTAAAGCAGCCAGGCATTGCACAGTTCACTGTAAGGACCTGGCTAGCTAGCAAGTAGCCTGAAAAGTTGTGGGTTCGAATCCCAGCTGCCACCTTTGTGCCACTGAGCAAGGCTCTTGACCCTAGGTTGCTCTAGGGAAGACTGGCACTGAATAATTGATAGTTGACAAAATGTAAGTCGCTTTGGATAAAAGCGTCTGCTAAATGCATAAATATAAAAAATATAAATATAAAATGTGATAACATCCAGATAATGTAGGTTAATTGTGAACGTGGCAACAATGGTGCTGACAACTACAGATCACTAGACAATGAGATGGCACACCATGTCACTTTGAGTTGACTGAAAGTAAAGCAAAATTGACTAATATTTAGAAGACAATTTTATCCAACACATCACGGACTTGCAATGTGGCATTCGGTAACCAAAGCCGGGTCAACTGATTGTCAGTCAGTGATATAACTGCTGGTCCATCATGCCGGCTGAGACTTTCAGTCTTCACAGCCAGGCAACAAGTTGCTGTTTGATCTGTGCAGCCAGATTACACCCTCCCTTCAAGACTTCAAGACTTTTATTGTCATTGAACATTGTACACCAAAATTAGCCAGCAAGGTACAAGTAAGGCAAATGTGCCGTGCTCCCCAAACATTGTTCTGACTGGCTAGTAATGGTTCGAGCTTGATCCGAGCTTCTGTCTTAGTTAATCATTTACAGAGCTGAAATTGTGTGGGAACTTTGAAGCTTTTGATCCCAGTGTCTGATCAACTGATCAGAGGATTGAAGAAGTAGCTTCAGTCACTTTCTCAACCTAAACTTTTTTTTGAGGGGTGGGGGGGTGGGGGGGTGCGGGGTGGATGGGAGACAAGAGAAGCCACCTGAACGTGATGGCATTAAACAATGAGGATCAGCATCTGGCTGGCTGCTTGGAGATCAGAGATTTCTGTGCTCAGGATTCATTGAATTGCATTGATAGTTTTGATAAAAGGGCCTTCAAACATCTTGTCCTTTTGAGTTGGAGATGTCGCAGTTAATGGCAGTGTTTGAACTGAGGATGCTCTAATTGAAATGACTTTAGACTGGGTGTTGGATGACTGATCTTCAGAGGGGGATGATCAAAGCCCACAGCGCCGTGCCTCTGTGCGCGTCATTAAGAAGATCCAAGGCGGATCTTTCCAGAAGCCACAGTTGTAGAACATCTTCTAATGATGATTAGTGTGTGTGGGAATGCATGTGTGTGTGTCTGCGTCTGTGTGTGTGTGTGCGCGAATGTATGTGTCTATGTGTGTTTGTATGCGTGTCACTCATGAAGTGCATCTGTTTAATGCTGATGTGTGTTTGTGTATGTGTTGCTCTGTGCATCTGTATATGCTCACAAGTGTGTGTGTGTGTGTATATTTGTATGTCTATGTTTATGTGTGTGTTGTGCATATGAGTGTGAGTGTGTGCGTCAGTATCTGTGCATGTCTTTGTACCTGTGTGTGTGTGTGTGTGTGTATGTGTGTTTATCTGTGTAAATATGAGGGCCCCAGTCATCATCCCATGCCTGGTGCTAAGTGTAAACTCAGAGGCTTCACATACAAACAGGCCTCAGTCTCTTTCAGTGGAGGGGGCCACCCCAGGAATGAGTGGAAGCCCAGGCAAGGGGTTGGGACACAAGGAGCCACTTGTTGGTTACTCAGTGTGTGTGTGTATCTGTGTGTGTTTGTGTTTTGGGGACAGAGACAGGTATGTCTGTCTGAGTTTATGTTTTTGTGTTATTTTTTGGTTTTGTGTATTACAGTGTTATTGATTGTGTTCGTGTGTGTGTTTATGTATGTGTGTGTTGGGAACAGTTTAGGTGTATGTGTGTGTTTTCATGTGTCACTGTGTATGTGTTTGTGTGCGTATGTGTGTGAGTGGGTGTGTGTGTGTGTGTGTGTTTCTGATTGAGTGGAGAAATGTGAGGTAAGAGGAGGTGTAGGCCGTCTGCAGAAGGAGCGTTGTGTTTTTCACAACCCGCTGTGAGATCAGTGGTTTGGGCCCTCAGGCTCCTGTGAATGCCCTCTCTGTTAGGACTATACCCTGGAGAGAAAGAGAGAAAGAGGGAGGGAGAGAGAGGGGCGTGAGACTGAAGGAGTGATGGAGATAAAACAGAGTGATAGAGGGCAAAAGAGATAAACAAAAACAGACAGAGAGAGAGAATGAAAGGTGTACCAGTGCATCAGGAGTGAACATGTGAGCATGCTGGAGAAAGAAAGAGAGAGAGAGCGAGAGAGACAGAGAGAGTGAAAGGTTGGAGAGAAATAGAAAGAGACAGAAGACGAGAGACATGGAGGACAGGCGCATAGAGAGAGAAAGAGAGAGAGAAAGAAAGCCAGCAAGAAAGAGAATGGTAGGGAGAGAGAGTGAGTGAGGGAGAGAGAAAGAGAGAGGGGAGCGGCGCAGAGCTGGTGTAAATATTTGCTGTTCTGCTTGTCAGCCCAGCGTTCCGGGGGCAGGGGGGTGGGGGTGGAGGTGGAGGGGCTCGGGCCTCTACTGGAATACTGATGAGACAGAGCAGAGCAGAGAGAACAGAGAGATGAGAACACAGGCTTCAGCAGGAGCAGGAGCAGCACCACTGAGGTGCAGGCTTGGATGGAACAGAGAGGAGAGGAGAGAGAGGAGAGGAGAGAGGGATATAGAGGACTAGAGAGAGAAGAGTGGAGAGAGGAGAAGAAAGGAGGGGAAATAAGGGTGGAGAGGAAAGGAGAGGAGGGAAGAGAGGGGGTAGAGATTGGATGGTGTGATATCAGGCGTTCAGCCTCTGGTTCTGTGTTTGTCTTTTTCTGTCTGTCTCTCTCGCTTACCTGTTTAGGCACATGTCAGGTCATTTGTCAACTGTTGTTTTAGTTTTTGCAAGGTGAACTGTAGGCCTGATTAGGGATAATTAGAATTAGCTAGAAATGCACTGATGCTTACATATAGTTATTTTCAGTTTGTTTACATAATACATTATGTGTCCCTATCAAATAAAACCTTAATAATGATAAGAATAAATAATAGTTAAATGGTTGAAAATAGTGGGCATGTTTTTCTAGCTGAGCCATTTTTCCTTGTCCTGTTTGTCTCTCTGAAAGCACGCTCGCTGTTCAGCCATATGGCTTTTAAATACAATTTAGCACTGATTAGCCTCATTGTTTAACCATGTGCCTCCATCCCTTCAGTGTTAGCTAGCTTCCTCTCTCTGTGCCAACCACACTAACACTGTCTGTTTGCCTGTCCATCTCTCCTCTCTGACACTCAGTCCATTTATCTCTCTCTCTCTCTCTCTCTCTCTCTGTCTCTTTCTTGCTCATTCGCTTTCTAACTCTCTCTTTGTCTCTTTGTTACTCTCTCATTTCTCTCTTTCTCTCTCTCTCTTTCTCACTCACTCACTTTCTATCTCTCTCTGTCTCTCTCTCTCTCTCTCTCTCTGTAAGCACACACACACACAAATACACACACTCACACAGCCACTCACTGTCACCTTGCCAAGGCCTGCTGTGTGATCCCATTGAGCCTCTCCACTCCAAAGCTGAAAATAAATCCCTAGATGTGTAAACATTTACATTGCTGAGGGTGGAGATGTTTGTGTCTGACCTTTCTGGAAAGCAAACGCCTAAACCCTAGGATTGACCAGAATCACCAGAATAACCAAGCCTTTGGGATAAAGAATGACTATCTCCGTTAGGCTGACCGAAACTAGCAATCATGTGGCCTGTTAATGCCACCCCGCCTCAGGATAATGGTCCGTAATGAGGTCTTAGTTGGATAATGGTCCTAAATGGACTCTAAACTGCTCCTAATCTTGTCTGTCTCTCTTCTGTCTCTCTTAGGTACTTTGCCATGGGGAACCCAGTGTCTGTCCACCTGTACTTCCTCTCGGACGAGTTCCAGGGTTACCTGGTGCGGCACCATGCCACCAACCTGGCAAACAGCAAGCTGGAAACCTTGGAGACATGGGTCATGCCCCGGAAGTTCTTCAAGTTCTCCCACCCCCCCAACAGCTTTACACGGCTACAGCATGCAGAGGTGGGATGTCAGTCAAACCATCTATCTATCTATCTATCTATCTGTCTGTCTGTCTGTCTGTCTGTCTGATATATGTTTAAAGATCAGGAAAAATGACACATCTTTTGATTTATTGTGGTAAATCTGACCTTGTTCCGTTGTTCACAACTGAAGGACAATAAGATATTGTTCCTGAAGAGAAGAGACACTGAGGATATGTCTACGGGTGCATTTTCTCCCTCTCTCCCATCAAGTGTCAGGACTACAACCCTCACAACCTTCTTCCCTTAAATGCACTACATCTCATTTCACCTTTTCAAAGCATACCTTTTGTGCAAACCACAAAGTGGCATAAGAAATTGAATTGAACTGAACAACACTTTGAATAAATCTTTGCGGTGTATTAATTGCATAGAGTGAATGAGATCACCTGGTGGTCTGATTAAAGTTCATTATCTCTATACAGCAGTGGTCTATAGCTGCAGGAAGGTTGTGTTGATGATTAATATTTTATGAATTTGGAAATCTATACCAGTGATGGTTTTCAGTAATCCCCACATACACTCATATCCACTATTCACTTAAACGCATAATGTCCAAGAAGCTTGTTTTTTAATTCAGATTCCTTTTCCCTGCCGTCATACACAATGTAATAGAATTGAGTCCTGATCAATACCAAACAAACCCTCACATATCTATACCTGCTTCCATTTGTGTGTGTGTGTGTGTGTGTGTGTGTGTGTGTGTGTGTGTGTGTGTGTGTGTGAGACAGAGAGAGAGAGCTCTCACATGTGTGGACACACGTGTGTATGTGTGTGTGTGTGTGTGTCTGATCTGGGGGTATGACCTCTGGATATTATTGGTAATCTCACCCCAGCATGCATGCTGCTTGACATGCCCCCGGTTAAGCCACCTGTAATTCAGACATTGGGTATTGACTGCACCGTCGGGCAGCTCTGCACCTGCCATCTTGGCCTTTGGCGCGATCAGTGATTTGTCTGGCGGCCACTGGGAACAGAATGCAATGACTGCATGGCTTAATGCCCCCAGTTCATGATGTTTGGGGGTGGTGGCTGGTGCCTCTGCTGGAGAACAGGAGATTAGAAGCTAGATGAAGTCTGTCTCCATGGCTACAGCAACCTGTAGTTTAAGGTAGCTGTTCAAGGACTTCGTTGGCCAGAAAAAATGATATCATAAAATCTGACATGGAAAAACAGCATGGTATTTTGCTGATATTTGAAAGCATCTGTTTGTTCCCAAATTTCCTGAACACGAATATACCAATCCATCTATCTATCTATCTGTCTACATGTATATATATAAATATATATGTGTGTGTGTGTGTCTGTCTGTCTGTCTGTCTATCAATCTATCAATCTATCTAGTTTGTTTGTTTGTTTAGTCATGCTTATGTGGTCAGGTCCACTTTGGATGTGCAGTATGTGCAGCCCCCAATCCCCCCCCCCCCCCCCCCCGAAGAGGGGATTTAACTGGGCACCCCGTGCAGCAGTGAGCCTCTCAGGGGCCCTGGGCACATGTGTGTGCCATTAGTGCCCAACCGATGAAAAAACAAAGACACACCGTCGGAAAGGAGGAAAAGTAGCAGCGCTGGCAGTGTCTAGTGAGCAGGAGCCAGGGGCCCGCACAGCTAAAGCTGTAAAGCGCCTGTAACCAGCTCCAGCTGTGTGGAGACGGCAAGAGAGGGGATGAGAGGTGAAGAGAGGAGAAAGGAAGGGAGGGGAGGTGAGGTGAGGGGAAGAGAGGAGAAAAGAAGGGAGGAGAGGTGAGAAAAGAGGAGAAAAGAAGGGAAGAGAGGCAAAGAGAGAAGAAAAGAAGGGAGGGGAGGTGAGGGGAAGAGAGGAGAAGAGGTGAAGGGAAAGGAGAGGAAAAGAAGGGAGGAGAGAGAAGGAGAGAAGAGGGGCAGTCAGAGCAGCGTGGCATAGCATGGAGTCTGAGCACTGGGCCAGTCTCTGGGAGCCTGAGGATGAAATTGATTTGTCTTGTTTTATGACCATAAGGGGGGTGGTGGAGGTTCTGGTCAGCCTTAAAAGAGACAGACAAGCTCACTTTGATTTGTGCAGGAAGGATTGGGTAGCTTTGTGAGTCTTCCTTAAGTCCACCTTAAGTCTCTTAGATCACTTGAGGAGTTTCAGACCCACCATCATGGCTGCTCTAGGCCTTTAAAGACAGTCCACTCTCATTCACCACTACCAGTGAACCGTAGGCACAAGTCACACGTGTCTGCAGCCTCTTCACAAACAACCTAACAAACAAGAATGTTTTTGTGTATGTCATCATCTCAGAATGCATCACATTTCCTCATAATCCTGCAATAACACAGAATGTTCAGCCATAGTTTGCATAAAGTCCAAATGGCCTTATTTATAGGTGGCTGGACTATTCTCTAATAGCTCATTAAGACTGTGGAATGTGTGATGCGAATGACTCAGCAATTATTGCTAACATGCCATTGTTAGCTACACCATTATGGTCCATTTTGCCCACTCTACATTGGTTGGTGGGCTGGGTAGCTGGCTAGGCAGTCTGTTGTCTGATTGGCTGGGTGGCTAGACAGTCTGTTGTCTGATTGGTTGGTTGCCACGTGGGATTCCAAGTGGGGTTTTTTTCCCCATGGATATGGTTTCATGATGGAGTGCATGCATGTATGTGTGGCTTACGGAGCACAGGCTGGTAACAAAGAATTACAAGTGCATTGCAGTTACATACAATTAAAAACAATACAAATAGCACTGTAATAGAATGTATTTATGGATGTGTGTATTAGTGTGTGTGAATACATGTGTATACATTGTACATTGTGTATATGAGGTTGTCTGTGTGTGTGTGTGTATGTGTATGCTGATCTGATCTCTCAGAGAGCTGCTCTCTGACAGAGCCCTGGGGGAGCTGCCGAGCCATCGCCTCGGGGCTGAGCCACCCCCTCACAAGTCACCAGCCAATCACAAGCAGGCTTGTTAGTGAGTCAGTCAGTGTGTTGTGCACAACCTTGTTTGACCCCAGACAGTTAATAACACGCCGGATCAAAAGCTGACCTCAAAGCTCTCTCCCATATCACTCACTGATATCTCAACCTGATAAAATACACCCAGTCTTATTAATCTCTTTCTCTCTCTTTGTCTCTCTCTCTCTCTCTGTCTCACTCTGTCACTCCCATCTGTTTTTCTCTCACTCTCTCTGTCTTCTGTTTGTTTCTCTCCCTCCATCCTGTCCCCTATTTCTACATATTTTGTTTCTATCTATCCCCTCACTGTCTCTCTCTCTCTCCTCCATACCCTCTTTTTGTCTCTCCCCCCCTCTCTCTGTCTCTCTCTTATTCTTTCTCTCTCTCCTGTACCATCTTTTTGTCTCTCCCCCTCTCTCTCTGTCTTTCTCTCTCTCTCTCTCTCCTGTACCCTCTTTTTGTGTCCCTCTGTTCTTCTCTCTCTCTCTCTCTCTCTCTGCTCTCTCCTCCCCCTCTCTTTCTCTCTCCCCATTTCAGATCGGAACAGACTGGGATGCTAAGGAGCGCCTCTTCCGTAACTTTGGCAACCTGATGGGTCCGTCGGATGAGCCGGTGGGCATGCAGCGCTGGGGCAAGGGCCCCAACGTCACGGCGACCGTCGTCTGGGTGGACCCTACCAATGTGATCGCCGCCACGTATGATATCCTAGTGGACGCGGGGTCAGAGTTCACACACTACCGGCCTCCCCTGAAAGCACCGCTGCGGCCGGGCATGTGGACGCTGAGGGTGCTGCATCACTGGAACCCAGTGGCCGAGACACGCTTCCTAATCACGCCGCTCACACACCACAAGCACCAGCCCATACGCAAGGGTGAGTACACACACACACACACACACACACACACACACACACACACACACACACACACACATACACACACACACACACACACACCACAGACACCTCAGAGCAAGGGTGAGTACACACACACACACACACACACACACACATACACACACACACACACACACACACACACCACAGACACCTCAGAGCAAGGGTGAGTACACACACACTTATACACACAAATTTATACACACACCACAGACACCCCAGAGAAAGTGTGAGTGCACACTCAAACATACAAACACACACACAAACACCAGTCCACATGCAAGGGTGAGTTCACCCAAGCGTGCCCGCACACACAGGCATACATACATACACACACACACACACACACTTCAAACACTACAGACAGCAGCCCATACGCAAGTCTACACACACATACTCACACACACACTTTTAGCAGGACAGATGTCTTAAGGATGTAGTTCTCAAGAGCATAGTGCACTTAAAGCAGAGCAGGCACTGCTGATGCGGCCCTGGTTGTCATCATCCACAGAGCCACTGGGTGTTAACATGCTGCTGGGGCAGCAAAAGTGCTCCTCAGTCTGAAGGGAAGTGTCTAAGCGGGGAGTTTTTGGCTGGGGTAAGAGAGGAGGGGGAGAAGGGAAGAGGGGTGACCTCTGTTTTTTGGGATATTGATCCAGAGCCCCACTGAGTGGTCCGCAGAGGACATGATGTCTAGATTGTGTTGCACAGCAGTGAAACTGTCAGACAGGAGAACACTTAACTGCTTTTTACAGCTCCTGGAAATGGGGACAGTGGTCTCAGGTGGTCTTTTAAAACACAAAGTATATTTTTATACAAAGTATGTGTGTGAAAGCTTACTTATGTATATAATTGTACACACACACACACACACACACACACACACCACGGAACACCTGCCCATATGCAATGGTGAGTTGACATAGCACAAACAACTAATATAGCTTCAGCATCTAACCAAGACCAAATGTAGGTTTGTAGCTCTTTGCTGTGGGGGCTGTGGAAACATTGATAATTACTCTGTTTTCATACAATGAAACATTAGAAAGTCCTTTTTTCCTTTGCCTTATAGGCACAGTGGGTGCAAATCTCTCTGTCAGCCTCTGAGGTCACACACACACACACACACACACTGCAAGCACATACACAAACACACACACACACACACAGTGCACCCCCTTCTTTCTCTGTCTCAGAGGCTCATTTGGGGGCAACTTGGCACTGAGCTGGAAGGCACTGCTCTCTCTCTCTCTGTCTCTCTCTCTCTCTCTCACTCTCTCTCTCACACACTCTCTCTGCCTTTCTCTCCTCTCTCTCTGTCTCTCTCTCCTCTCTGCGCTCTCTCTCCATGCAAAGCTTATATATATAGCCTCAGCTGCTGGTCACATATGAGCAATATGTACAAACCCAGGTCACCTTTTATCTGAGCGGACCTCCGCAGGAGTGGAGAGACGCAGAGAGGAGATGAAGCGGGAGCAGAAGCCCCTTTAGCTGCCATCACATCTCATGCCAAGACTCAGTGAACCTCTGCTCTCAAAACACACACACACACACACACTTTCTCTCTCATGCTTAAGGATGATCCGGTGTAAATCAATCGGCGAGCAGTTGTTGCGGGTCATGTGACTGCGCCATAAACGTCTGATTGGTTGACGAGCGCTGTGAGATTGTTTTCACATGGTGATGTGATGGCTTGTGATAGGCCAGTATGAGCGAGTGATTCACCAGCGCAGGGTTATGATTTAACGGTTGTGGGGGACTGGGAGGAACTGATCCCCTACACACAGAGATAGTAAAATTTTATGGAGTGCATTTATACACCACAAGCTGGTCAGCACAGTGTTATGCAGGTGTGTGTGTGTATGTGTTTGTGTGTGTGTTGCTGTTAAGTGTGTGTATGTGTTGCTGTGTGTGTGTGTGTGCATTGTGTGTTGCTGTGTGTGTGTGTGGGGGGGGGGTTATATGTGTGTTTGTGTGCCTGTGTGTCTATGCTGTGGGCTCACATTGGATCCTCCTCCCTGGCCACCTACCCTCCGTGAAATAGAATGTTCTGGATGGAAGACTAGCGGCATTAGAAGGAAGAGGAGGTTGGATGGGGGAGGCCAGGGTGTGGTGATTGAGTAGTGGATGTGTTGGGATGATGGGGCTGGAGAGGAGGGCACAGATGGACAGAGAGGCTGTTGGGGTCGGTTAGAAGGTAGGTGCGAGTGCGAAAGAGAGGGCTGAGGAATTCGCCGCTCTCCCTCCAGGTCCGACAGAGCAGGCCATCAGCAGTTTACAGGGACTTACCATGCCACACCACACCACACACACACACACACACACACACACACACACACTACACACGTCACCACATTGTACAGTACCACACCACACCACACCTCACCACAACACATCATGGACAGCCAACAGGCCTCATCTTCAAAGGCCCGCTGCCTAGCTACTGCACACACACACACACACACACATACACAGGCGCAGGCCCAGACAGACACGCACAAACACACACGTCCTCAGTCACACACACACACACAATAACACACGCACACATACACATACGTACATCACGTGGCTGTGTGGTCATGACGTATGACTGGGGGGAGTTGTTGGTTGTTTGATTAGGCACTGGGAGCACAATATAGGAATAGAGGTCGGTCGGAAAAAAGAGACGGTCGTGAATCTGGGTCAGCGAAAGAGCAGAAGCGCGGCAGAGGTCCATACAGTTAAGCGTCAAACAGACAGCGCTAATCATGTATTTAGATTAGGTTGTTTACATGAATGTGAGTGCACTCTTGCATAGCAGTTCATTCTCCTTATTTCTGCAGATGTGCTGATGAGAAAAAGGAAATGAGATTTTTTTTTGTGTCACACTGCTGAGAAATATAATGGTGTAATAATGCCCCACTGGAAGCTTTGCGTGATGCTAATGATTATTGATGGCACTCTCCCCCTTTCTAGGGCAGGGTTAATCAATAGGCAAATTGGACAGATGTAATTCCGATGATTTACACATTTCCTCGCATCACACACACACACACACATATGCATGCACGCGTTAACAATTCAATAACGCCCAAGTCAGCATGTTCCAGTTCACACAGGCGAGCATCAGTTTTTTTTTTCTTTCCAATATGTAAGTAAGTGTGTTTTATGATCAGACTTAAGTCCTCTCTAACCTAATGACCCCTCTCTCTATCTCTCTTTTCTCTCTTTTTCCTCTTTCTCTCTCTGTTTGTTTCTCCAACCCTTCCCCCACATGTGTTCCAGCCCTCATTCCACGAAAATTTTCCATCTCCACTACCTTACCCTTCCCTTTTATCACCCCCCCACCCCCCCATCCACCCCCACCCTCCTCCTTCCCCTCTCCTAATCTCCGCCTTTCAACCTTTCATCCTAAAACACACCATACCCAACCCCTTCTCCCACGGTTATTCCCAACCCCAACCCTGCTCCCCTCCAACACAAACGAAACTCTTTTCCCACGTGACCGCCTGTCCAACCTTCATCTCCCACCACTGTGTAATCACACCCCACCCAAATACCCCAGCCTCCAGCCACCCTCTACTGCATGTAGTCACAGACACCCCACCCAAATACCCCAAACCGTCTCTCTTTTTTTCTCTATTTCCCCTCTCCCCCTCCTCCTCTCTTTAAGCCCCTCACCCCAACTTGGATGTATTGGCATGAATGTAAATGTTGCAGTATTGCCAAAGGAATGTGATGCTGAAATGTATGATATAAATTAATGAAAAAATAATTGACATGGAGTAATGTAGGTGTTACAAATGATAACATCGACTAGATTAGCAATTCCCAGGAATTACACAGTGCATGCAAAACAAAAAGTACTTTTCAAAGTGCAATTTAAGTGCACTTTCAAAAAAACTGAAGAAAAGGAAAACGTTAAAAACATTAACATCTCTTTCTCTGTCCCAATCTCTCTGTATTCCCTTCTTCTCTACAGAGGATGCCCTGAAGCTGCACAATGGGCCGGCCAAGAACAGCTACATGGAGCAGAGCTTCCACGGTCTGAACCCTATCCTCAACATCCCCGTACACCTGGGCCAGGTGGAGGCGGCCCAGCAGCACGCGGCACTGACCGGCCCCGAGCTGGAGCGTTGGGTGGACGACCTGGTGGCCGAGGTGTGGTCGGCCGTGGACGTGTGCAGCGCCGGCCCCAGCCCCAGCGGTTGCCCCGTGCTACAGGCCTGCCGCGACACCCCCTGGAGCTCCCTCAGCCCCGACCCCAAGTCCCGCCTGGGGTCTCCGGGGAGCGACGGACGCATCAGGTAGCAGTCATGTCAGGTCTTAGCCGGACGGGATGGAACTGGACCCGCCCAGACAAGACGGGATGCGGCGAGACAGCAGGAGGCTCTGGCCACAGTTCCAGTCCTAATTCTTACTGCTAGCGCTGCTTCGCCTGACGAAGCGGCATTGTCGTCAGGGGACGTGTCTCCCTCACGGAACGACTTCTCTCATCCGACACGTCGTTTGTTTTGTTTTTGTTTGGTTTGGTTGTCATTGCTGTTGTCTTTTTGTCTTTTTATTTATTCAACTGTTCTTCTCGACCATTGCTTGTGCAGGATCAATGCACAGGTCCCCATCTCCCTCTCCCCTCACAGAACGCTGTTGATGTTGACTCTATACATTGACTTTAGAAGAGGGGCATAAACACACACACACACACACACAAAGTACAGCAACAGTGTTTTTTTTTGTGCTATTATTGCTGTATTGACCATGAGCTAAGTGCATTCTGCTTTAGGCAGGCTGAAAGAATGCTGTCGTTAGTTTCTGTAATTTTTTTTTGTCCCTTTTTTTAATTTCTCTCCTTTGTTTTAATTTATTGTAGTTTGATTACTGAAGAAACTGTGATTTGCTGAGCTGGTCTAGCGCTAACTCGAGTTATGTTTGGCGCATAGAAGATTAAGAAAAGAGAGAGAGAGAGGGAGCTCTTACGTAATTAAGAAGCACAGGAAGGAAACGATTCCACACTGGCAAATGTGACCAAATCCACAAGACCCCCCCTGCACCAAAAAGCCTCTGTCTCTATTGTGTTAAAGTGTAGCACACTGCAGCCAGTCGTGGGCCACTGCACAGAGAATCGAGTCCAAGTCGAGCTGATGGGAACACGCGTTGGTGCCGCGCTGCTGTGGTAGGTCAGCATTTGTTCACTGCAGCAGCAGCAGCAACAGCAAAGGCAGCAGCTACACTTCCTGTTTGCCCGCAGGCTCCTCTCTCTTTCACGGTCCAAATCGATGTGAGATGAGCAGGGTGAGTGAAAGAGAGAGAAGAGAAAAAGACAGAGAGAGAGACATAGAGAGAGAGAGAGAGAGTGAGTGCTTCCTCTCACTCATGGTCGTGATATGGTGTCTGCCATACACGACCAAAGTGGGATATGCCACGGAGTAGGTGGCATCCTGACGGAAGTGGTGCAACAGTGTGTGTGTGTGTGTGTGTGATGTGCTGCTAGCAACATCACACTCAGTGTGCATGGCCTCACACATACACACACACACTCTTCTCTCCTCTTGTCCTCTCTCTCTTCTCCAATCCTCTGTGGAGGCCGCCTCAAACTTGAGCTGCTGAGTGTCAGCTGTGCTGCCACTCCAGATGGGAATACGTTTCGAGTTTTTGTATTTGACAACTAGTATTCTATTCTATTTTAATTTTTTATTATTATTTTTTTGCTTTTTTTATTTTTCCCTTTAAGCAGAGGTATGAGTGTTTAGGAGTGCGGATAGTGTGTGTTGTTGGCTATTTATTCATGTGTTTTTAATATAAATGAAATAGCTACTCTTTTAGTCAATGACTAAAGTCTTTATGCTGTTTTTTGCAGCTCCTTCGATACCTTTTGTAACCAATCTGCCTTTATTTAAAAAGGCCCTCGCCACCCCCCCTCCCCCACTAGGGTGAAACACGTGATCACGTGGTACACGGTAACCCTCCTGCAAGTCTTGTGGTTTTGTACACCAGTAGGCATTCACAAGTACATTTCATTAGCCTGTTTGGAAGGGGGAGCTGTTTGATCTTTTAGGACCAGTCATCTTAACATGTCTGGTTGTGCTGCCTGTCATTGCAGACTGTGAGTCCCTGAGTGTGTGTGTGTGTGTGTGTGCGTGTGCGTGTGTGTGTGTGAGTGAGTGAGCGAGCACCTATAATTCCCCTAGCCCAGTGGCTACCGTGGTCTGTGTTTTCTGTTTGAAAATTAGTACGGAGAATCAGCTGGGCTAGTAGTTTTTGCACGCAAGCAGTTTTTTATTTTACGCGTGGGTGCGTTGAGTTTGAACAGCGCAGAAAGTGCGGCCTACACTCTCTATTTCCAATCCTCCCTCTCTGTGTGACATAGCATTGGAGGCTAGCCCTTGAAAAGAGGAACGGAGAAGGACAGCCCAAAATACCCAGGATTACTTACGCCCATAATAATGACAGACCGTTCTGGAAGTTTCCATCTGCACAGCTTTTATTTTTAGCAGGGAAGATTTCAAGCTTGCTTGGACTCTTTTAAGTTTCTTTTTGGCAAGCTAACGTTCCCCCAATACTTAAAGTTGTGTGTGTGTGTGTGTGTGTGTGGTGGGGGCATGAAACTCATACGTTTGCACATTTCGCTTTTCTGCACAGTCTGTACATTAGGGCGCGATCTGTAATCTAGTCCTTCTGACCTCTGCGGCTACTGATGCAGTAGAACCCTCTGAGGTCCTCTCTACACGTGGTGCAGACCTTGTCCGCATCCTTGGACCTTGGACCTCATTTCTCATCTCAGATTGGGAATGTCTGTCTTTCCAACACAGACCAATATCCCTCACCCCTAAACGCTCCCACCCCCCACCTCCCCACACACACACACAGTTTTTTTTTCTTTTTGTTTTTTCTGGTGGTGCCATATTTTGAGTAAGGTTTCAGTGTATGCCATATGTTGTGATCCAATGGAGGCCGAAGACCTCCAGTCCAACAAGAAGACACTGTCAAACATATGAGCTAGTCTCTGTAGGGTGCCTAGCAGTGAAGACCTGAGATATTTCTCTTTTTACTGATTAAAAAAAATCTCACACACACACACACACACACACACCAAGGAGCTTAGGCTCCCCTTTATGCTTGTCTGAATAGTGTTCATTGGTACTGTACTATTGTGTGGAAAAAAGGTGAAATATATTTGATGGAAAAACAACGACCAAACAAATAAAGACATTGAAGAAAAAAAACAAGAAATAAATGAATGAAACATTAAGTATTCATCTCATCAGCTTTAGGCTTGAGGCCTCTCATATGCTGAGGT